>JUFY01035995.1:0-13805 GCA_001855655.1 Leptopilina clavipes
GAAAGCATGCCTTCCCATAGCGTACACCACGCTTTCTAAGAACGGGTGGGTGGCAGCCCCGGTATTAATGTTAGACTGCCGCCCCGTTCGAAATATTGTAGAACGTAATTATGATAAAGGCAGACACCCCGGTAGACTAGTGACGCTACGCGCCCAGAACAGGGAAAACAGTGCTTCCAAATTGCGGTGGTGCCATGCGTAGGCAAATTTTGACACACCGGGCATGTTAGCTGCCCAAAGGTTTCCCCGTGTAGATTACGCAAATTAACTGTAATAAAATTTGATCTTAAAAAGAAATTAATAAATTCCGTTCATTTCAACACTCGGAACTTTTGCACGTTAAATAAATTGAGGTTAAGATACTTCGACAGATTACCTTTACACTTTCCTCTTGATATGTATTTTGTAAATATAACTGGAAAATTGTACCCGTTTAATTTCTGCTTTCGTCAACAATTTATTTATTTTGACTGGACAAATAGTTTCACTTTTTTATTTGACCACGAGTTGTACGAGTTTTCCCCAACGCTTGCGAGGAAATGCATTTTGGATGTTTTTATAATTTTAATTAATAATTTGAGAAAAGAACCGAAGAGAATCGAATATAAACGAAGATTGCTTTGGAAATTTTATATAAGTTAATAAATAGTAAACACGAAAATAACACAATAAATAATGAGGTGTAAAAATAAGTTAGTTAGTTAGTTATTTATTTAGTAAGTTAGTCAGTTTAGTAAGTTCGTCAGTTTAGATAGTTTGTTAGTAAGTTAGTTACTTTAGTTAATTTATTTAGTTATTTAGTTTATTTATTTTGTTAGTTTATTTAAATACCAAGTGTAAATACCAATTATTATCGAATTTGATAAAATATAGTTAGGTTAGTTAAGTTAGTCGTTTAGTTAATTAGTTTAGTTAGTAAGTTAGTTAATTAGTTAGTTAATTTAGTTACTTAGTTTAGTTACTTAGTTTAGTTAGTTAGTCAGTTAGTTAATTAGTTTAGTTAGTTACTTAGTAAATTTTTATTCCCTCAAAAATAACATCAAAATGGATTATTTTAATCTTTTACAATGAAAATAGCAAAAATACATAGGTAAATACTATAGACTCTCCAGCAATTTACTTTCACCACGATTTTTTAAACAGTTGTGAAAAATATCACTTTCACCACAGTTTGTAACCCATGAAAGTTGCAGTTTCAGAGCAAATGTTGGGGAAAGATAATAGTGTCATGTATTATTTGATGAAGTGAAATTTTTTGTTGAAAATATTGGAAAAATAAAAAAACTTTCACAAAATTAACCCTTTTTTACAAAAAATACCGTACTTTCTCAATATTGTGATCAATATTGGAAAATCAAACGGGATTTTAAAGGTGAATAAATACAGTTTATGAAAAAATTATTATAAACTTTTGCATTTCTTTCTGATAACTGGATGTGAGTTTCAGTTTCATTAAAAAAAAACAATTATTTGAACAGAAGTGACATGAAATTACATAAAATTGAAGAATGGGGATAATTACAAAAATGAGCTAGGGTAAACGAGGGTAATTTCTGACAGCACTGATAGTCGGACATTTTTGTGTTCCTTGGCGAAGAAATAATAACTCATCATAATAATTACTTGATAAAATATATTGAAAGAATTCATGAGGTTTATACTTTTTAGAAATGATTCTATTCTAGTGAACTTAGTACTGGTGCTACATTCGAGTATTTTATTATTGTGTTGTAGTTATAATCATTAAAATTAATCATTGAGCGTAAAATAATGACAACATTTATTTCTATATAACAAAGATTTGTAAAGTTTGACTGGTGTCCGTAATTAGCAATAGTGTCCAACTTTAGCTTTTTTGTGAATTTTGAATAAAATGCTTACATCTTATTAAATATTTAAGTATTTTCAGCTCATTTGTGGTTTTTAGTGTGCTTTAACCCTTAGCCGACACACTTCTGGCGCCAATCATAGCTGACACACTGGGGCGTTTTTGACCCCAGCCACATAATCTTCTATTCTAAGTGAACTAAACTGTTTTTCATCGTATAGAAACTCACAGTTGTACATTAGCTACCCCTTTTTAAGACAACATGAGTGCGATGAAAACATTTTTCAATTTAATTTGTTAAAAAAAAAATATATAATTCGCAAAAAAACTCCGAAAAATGACCAGTTTTACTTAAAAATTCATAACTTTTTTAATTTTTCGAATTGGACTCTCAAATTTCAGCAGCATTTTGTCGAAACATATTGCTTTATATAAAAAAATATTGTGATGGTACTCGCTGAAAAAAAGGTATTTATTTTGAAGAAAAATTAGAAAATTAGAAAAGTATAAGGCCCGGCCACGAACGACCCCAGTGTGTCGGCTAAGGGTTAAAAAGTTGTATTTATTTGTTATTTCGAGAAAATAATAAAATAGTGTAGTATAGAAAACTCCAGTAAATTATTACAATCATTTTAGCCACAAACCTGAATCTATTGACATCACAATTGCTGACTTCGATGGAGCTCTATTTCATGTTTCAAACTTCAGTAAAGACAAGTCAAAAATTAGAGTAAGTAATTTTTTTTATTTGTAATTCATAATATTGTTATAGAATAATATAAATTTTAACTTTATTTTTCAGATTAGTATATTACTTAAATTTTATAAACAGCTCCAAGAGCATGGTGCAGACGAATTGCTTAAAAGAGAATATGGTTCTTATTTAACAGAACCCGAAAGTGGTAAGAATTTATTTTATTTTTATGGGTATTAATTGAAAGGTTCTAATACTAAACTGAAGTCATAGTTTTAAATATTCAAAATATCACACACTTTTTAAAATTTGACTTCCCATAACTAAGAATTTAATAATAACAGCAAAAAGTTTAGATTTGATTTATTTAACTTTACCTTCGTAGTTTAAAAACTGCAAATTATATTCTGAAAATAGTTTTACAACGACCTTCGACGATTATTATTATTATTTTAGTTTAAAAAAATAATTAATTTACAAAATTTATGTCTTGTATAAAAAGCTTTGTAACAAAAGGTATTGTAATTGTAACAACTTCAAGAAGTGAATAATAGATCTGGATAATTTAAATCCTGACTTTATATTTTAGGTTATAATGTGACGTTGCTAATAGATCTGGAGAATTTAAATGATGACTGGGAATCATTGGTCAAGAAGATAGGCCTGCTTAAGAGACACTGTTTTGCAAGTGTTTTTGAAAAATATTTTGATTTTCAAGAGTGTTATTTTGATTCACAAGATGGCGGCATAAAACAACAAAAAAGAGCAGTTATTGAATATCGGGATCAAGAGTATATGTAAGTAATCTACAATTACCAGAGACATATAGGGCAAAATTCCTCAACAGTCCAGGTCAAAAAATGGATTTTCTCGAAACTTTGCCAAAATGTTACTATGATCAGTGGAAGTGTAAATACCAATTATTATCGAATTTGATACAATATTTTTTGAGTTACTGATTTTCAAAATTTTGACTTTTTTGAAAATGTCTTTTTTTCAATTTAATATATTGATAAGTGAAATTAATCAAATTAAAAATATGAACAATGATTTTTAATGGTTTTTTCACAAAGTACAAGCTAATTTTAAAATTAACGCCGAATCATTAATTTCACACATTCAATGTAATATAATTTACTATACACAATAATAAAAAAATAATTCCTAAATGTGAGAAATTTCTTTGAATTAGTCAGCCCGGTTACGTCATACATTTGTTAAAAACAGGTATGAAAAATTATTTCATGTATTATTTTATTAATTTATTTCAGGTATGTTGAAGCAAAAAGTGATAGAGTCACTGTAGTCTTTAGTACTATATTTAAAGACGAAGATGATATGGTTATTGGGAAAATGTTTTTGCAAGAGTTAAAAGAAGGACGTAGAGCAAGTCATACAGCACCTCAAGTTCTATTTAGTCATCGTGAACCACCACTTGAGTTACAAGATTCCGGAGCTCCAATTAATGATTGCATAGGATATATCACATTTGGTAAATTAAATCTCATATTATTAATTTTGTTTCTACACAGTATGAAGTTGAATATTAATTTATTTAATTTAATGTTATTAAAAAGTCCAAAAAATAGAAAAAATTTAGTTTTATACATACTTTTGTACTATGAGTTAGTGTATTTGCCTCATAATTCTCAAACTGTTCTTATTCGAACACGTTTGAGTGTTTGAGAAAAAATTTTTTTCATCTTGACCGCTTCACGTGAAATCTCTCAAATATATATATATATAATTATTTTGTTTCAGTGTTGTTTCCTAGACATACTAGCAGAGAAGCTCGTAACAACACAATAGATTTAATTCACATGTTCAGGCATTATCTACATTATCATATAAAATGTAGTAAAGTTTATATTCATTCGAGAATGCGGACTAAAACAAGCGATTTTTTGAAAGTTTTAAATCGTGCAAGATCGCAACCAAAAACTACAGAAAAGAAGACTATCACGTAAGTTGATTTTCAAGATTTTTGAATACCTATTGCATGAGTGATTTTGGCTAAATCCATTTCAAATCATGCAGAGCTCAAAATTTCCGAAGTTGGCCACTAATTTTTATATGTTTTATAGTATAGAACTTTGGAAGTGTGTTATTACACGATTCAATAAAAATTGTGAAAAATTTTCTATAGTTAGAATTTTTATGTGGCAGAAGTTTCCTTTAACTGAATTTTAATTTCTATTAATTTTTATTTAACAAAATTTCTATATAAACGAATTCTAATAGCACAAAAATTTTACATAACCATTTGATGAAATTTCTATTTAATTGAATAATCATGTAGCTAAATTTTTTATTAATCTATCGTTTATTCGGTAAAATGTTGAAATAAATTTTTTTACAGGAAACTAACAATGAATCATTATTTCTAATATTAATATTTTTGTTTCAGAGGTAGAACATTCATCAGAAAAGAGTAAGGGTAATGAATACAAAGGATTTGATCTAACTCATCAAATTAACATTTTGATATATATAAGTACATAATAGCTTGTCTTCTGCGATAATAAAAATGTGTATTTGTATTCTAAACTGAAAAGTAGAATTTTGCAAATGGAAAAGAACATATAGCCATGATAATAATGTATCAAAAAGAATCCATTCAGATTTGAAAATTAAAGTTTTTATTTACGAAAAATACTTATTTTGTTCTAATGTTAACAAATTCGTGAACTTAATTTATTAATTTCAATATTATGATTACATTACTGACTTTCAAAACATGGAAATTACATACATACTTCTTATTAAATACAAAGTGTAGAGTGGGGTAAAGCCGACCTGGTAAGCATTTTTGACCATATGTCATTTTATTGCTTATAATATGACACAACTTTGCAATATCCGGTAAGAAGAGGTTGATTGAAAAAAAATTAAAATGTTCACAAATGTCGCACAATTCTCAACCATTTCAATTCCAAACAAATTATATTTGTCAGATACAGACTGTGACAGCAGATTGAACATTTACATTAATAGATAGATGAATTAAAAACGGAAGGGTCTTTAATGTTTTGTTGATTGCACCATTCAAATCGGTTAGACGTACAACTTTCGTATATTTTCTATCCCACAGGCACAAACATGGCGCTTTTAAGTAGTAGACGCCAGGGAGTAAAAGTCATTCATTTGTTCTGCCATTTTTATACATGTCGAACAAATGAATGACTTTTACTCCCTGTCGTCTGCTATCTGAAATCGACACGTTTGTAATGGGTCGTTTTTCTCAATGAACATTTTTCCAACAAAAAAAATAATGATAAAGGAAATAAACATGTATGTAAATAAAAATTTATAAAAATGTATCTAAACAAAAAATCTTCTTTTTAATTAATTTATTTCTGATGCATTTAAAAGTTAATTAATTTAAGAAAAAAATATTTTGAATGATTTTTTTCGGTTTAACTTAATTTATAATTTAATGTGATGCCCAATATTGCTTTTAAATAACTCATTATATCACTGTATGATAAAATTAAATTCCTTGCATTAAGACGAGTCGATTGGTCTATATAAAGTATAGATTGGATATAAATGTTTTAATCTTTAAAACCTGGGTGTACGACGCCCGTACTCCACCTTTGCACTATAATATCTCCTTTAAATTCGTGAAAATTGAACATGTGGCGCCATCGAACACGTTTGAGTGTTTGAGAAAAAAGTGACATTAGTCTCCCTAAGTGTCTTTGTGTAAACACAAAGAAAAATTTCTGGGTGACTGACACCCAGTATGCGATTTAAGGTAATATTAAAACACTTTTTTTAATCGTGCAAGTGTTTTTTCTTTAATTTACAATGTAATAAATTATACCGTCGAATTTTTTCCCATTATTTTACACTTTTTTTTACATTCAAAGATGGCGTACAGGTTTCTGCGCAGAGTGTGGATTTGTTTAATTAATTGTAATCTTTTGCTTAACTAACGTTAGAATTAATTTCTTACAATTTAATAATAATTAAAATATATTTTCGTTCTAATAAAGTTATTTTAAAACGTAAATTACATTTTTTTTTGAAAAAGTGACTGTTCAGTAACCGTTACAGTTTAGTTCCATATCTATTTCATCCTATACTTGGAACAGCCCCTGCTACAAGTTTAGGATGACATAGATATGGAACTAACCTATAACAGTTATGGAAAAGTTTCTTGGTGTTCACTGGGGAGACTCATTTTTTCATGTTCTTTTTAACTCGAATTTTTTGAAATATAAAATATTATATATTTTATATATAAATCTATTCTCCTTCAAAATGGATGTACTGAGCTACCTAAGATAATTTTGCTAAAAGATAATATCCTATTCCAGCTGAGAAGACACACTTTAAGCCCCCGGGTGTTGCCCACCCAATGTGCGGTTTAAGGGTGGATTCGTCAGTGTCATTCGTCCCTCATTTATCGAGTCAAAAAATCGATTTTTTGGAAATAATTTTAATCGATTCTACAACTATTCAAGAATATACCTTAAAAATTTTAAGTCGAAATCTGTATTATTGAAGAAGTTACAAAATTTTTAGCAAGACGCGCCGGGTTGCTTTTATTTCTGCGTTGTCGGGGGAAATGTTTACCTGAGTTCGGAGTTTCTTTTGTTTATGGAGATGGAATTTCTGATTAACAAGAAACTGACGTAAGTTATATTTATATACAATTTTTATGTATCCAAAACTTTAAACGCGTTTTTCTCGAAACACCATTTTTCGATTTTGTGTACACGATTGAGAACGCTGTATTGAACTAATTGGGCTTTACCATAGCTCATTTTAAAGATAATTAAATTTTCTTCAATGTGACATTAATTGTTTTTTGAAAAAAAAATTTTTTTTATTTTTTTGGAATTTTAAAGTCAATTTTTATGCATGCAAAATCACTTTTAACATAAAAATGGTTAAAAAAAATCAATCTCGACATTTAAAAAAAATCGAAATGTCACATCGAAGGTATTATCCTAAAGTTTAAAAAAATTTGGTTTTTTTGTTTCAGAAAGAAATTCAGAGCGCTAGAATGTACACAGATAAAATGAGGGCCATGGACGCGGTTTATATTTCTGTACTAAAAATGTTTCTTTTTCTCCAAAAATGTTTGTAAACGTACGTAATCGGAAGTTATTTTCGGACAAATTTTTCTGCCACTTGGCTGCATAGAGTCATTTTGATGTAAAATCTGAAAATGCTCCCATTCAATAAAATCACCATCTAGATGAATCTAAACAAATAGAAATTAATATCATTAATAATGTAATTATTAAAATTATTACAAATAATTAATATTTTTATCATTTATATGATAAGTACATATTATTATATTACTCTAAGTAAAGTTTATTACTTCCCAGCAAACACGTTCCATAAGTATTCCATAACAGTGAGGTCAAGTGTTATAGAACATCTGTTCCAAGCTAGTTATAGATCTGTTATATAACGTTATTGTAACATAGTTGTAAGTTAGTTACAGAACAATTCTGTATTATGCTTATGTCACAGTTCTATAACAATGTTAGCTAACAGTTATATAACCATTGCGCCTTATTCGCACTTACGCTTAGACCTTATTCATAGTTTGGTATTCTTACGGTATGTATAGCTCTTCTAATATTCCATATTTCTTTAGAGTTAATAATTTGGTAGTTCATATTTCTATTTAAACATGTAAATAAATTACAAAAAATACATATAAAATCATTATTTACAAACAACTTCTTTTATTTCCTTTATAACTGCTTTTTCATAGACAAGATAACTTTTTAAATTCAGTTGAATTATTATGCACATAAATAATTTATAAAAAAAATTTCAGTGTGTCTGGGGTTTTGGAATTTTAGTGAAATGAATTTAAATTATTAGGAAATAAATTTACAATAAAGCAACCGAATTAGTGTTTTTAGTAAGCGTATTCGGGCTTCAGCTTTTTGTTTCGATCTACTTGCGTTTTTCAATTATCTTCTTAAAGCATCCACTTTCTGACGTTTCTTCGGACTTAATCCATACATTTTTAAGTATTTTGGATTCGAGTTGTAAGGTAAATGTAGGGGTTATCGTCACTGCAACAGTAATCGGCAGGTGTCACAGTTATTTAGTTTTATTAGTATTTCATAAACTTTAGTGTGGATAAGTTTGATTTCTTCTGATATGTAATATATCTGGCCATAACAGGCAAAACATTTTTAAGTGAAAAAGGTGAGTTAATATAAATTAAATATAAAGTTGTCGAGACCCGTCGTGTTCATTGTTAAAACGTGACAAATTCTTAAGTTTTAGGTTAGAAGTACACGTGCTTTAGAATATCTTTGTGTTGCTGAACGAAACGCATTTATGCAGTAAATACAATTTTATCTTGTAAATTCGTTGCTTTTTGCATAAAAAAATATCCAACTTTAAAATTGCCGATTACTGAAACATGAATGTGTCGATCACTATTACAGTCAACTTTTCGCCATGCCGATAACCCCAACATCACTACATTTTTTGTTTTAAACTTCTCCAAAATCTCTATAAAATTTTTCAAGTGATATGTCAAAGTGAAAATGTATTTTGGAATATCTCTTTTGTTCGATAAACTGCAGTATATTATTTTCAATCAAGTTCTTATACGTTTTTAAGACTTTTGAAGTACGAAAATTGGCTTAAGGTGACGATAACTTCCACATTTACCTTATTTAGAACGAATTATTTTTTTATTTAATAGTGATTTAGCGTATAATGATATTAACATTGGTCTTTATTTTTTTTTACTGTCATTATTTTCAGGCAAAAGTATAACAAACATTTTTTATGTCGTAAAATATGTCCATTTTGTCAGAAAAAGTAAAAATTTTTAGGAGATATTCATTACTCTGGTTGATAATTAGTGCTAAACATCTTGACAAACTTTACGCTTATCAATTTTTTCGATTATATTTTCAACATTTTCAATTTAAGATATTTTATCGACAATATCGAATTTTACTTGGTCCACTATATTGTATCACATATTTTTATTAGAAATTGCAATTTTACATCTATAATTAGTTCTTTTACGCAGACAGTATCAATACGGTCATTTTCACCTCTTCTTGCAAGAAGATTTATAAAAGAAACAGCTTTATCATTATTGAAAATCGGAACTCTGCCCCAAGATTTTGAAATTTTAATATTGCAAAGGTCTTCATGTAGTTGTTTAAATATGTTCTCGGGGCAATTCAATCCATCAGTAGTGTCAGCACTTTCATTGTTATTATCGTCATTAATAAAATGTATTTTTTCTTTATCTAAAATTTCATCATAGAATTTACTCTTTTCAATTTTTGTTTGATTATCGGATTCCTCAGTTTCTACATTTTTACGATTAAGCAATTGACGGTTTTTGCTACTTTATCTGGTCGTTCTATGAGTAATTTGACATTTTTTTTTTGATAAATTTACGAGCTTTTGACACTTATCAAGGTAAGCTTACAGCAAGATAATGTGTTATGTGGGAACTATTATCATCCTAATAGAAACCTAATAGAGACATACAGAAAATCCGGACTAACATTTAAACATTAATTAATAGAGCATCCTAATTAGAGACAATAGATAATTTCTTTCCTGATGGTAATATTTTTCAATAGATTCATCCTCATAGAAACCTAATAGGAACATATAGAGTATATTCTTCTGATTAAGATGTTATTTGTCTTTTGGTCAGTAAAATCCTAACTAGTATAAGATATGCCATTATTATCTTTACTAAGAACCAAATAGAAACCTAATACAAGCATATAAAGAATGTCCTTTCGCCTAAATGATAGTCGCATCATTTAAGTTGATAGAATCCTAATAGATCTTACTAGAAAAATAATTGACAAATTATTATTTAACTATATCCTAATAGAATCCTAATAGATCCTATTAGAAATTTATCAACTAATACATTTCTGAATGCGAATTCAATTTGAAACCCAATAGAAGATCATAGATACCATTTATAAAAACGGAATCCAATTAGAATCCTTTTTGGCTTATCTTCTATCTATTAGGATCTAGTGGTTTTCTATCAATTTCTATTAGGCATTTTTACTAGGGTTGCGCTACAACATCTAGATTATAGTTAATAATAAAACGGCAGAATTTTATTTTTACGTTGGTACTCACTGCCTATATCCTTACTCTACACAACAGCTAGCAGAAGAGAAAAATAATATCCAACATTCTCCGAATTGTTTCGCTCACGTGTTAATAATTCTGTTATATAGTATAACCGGCTCATGGCCTACTTAGAAATTTACATTAGGTATGGTTTGATCTTGCTTAGAAAATAAAAAAATTCAGAAGTTGAGCACCTCATCATATTCAGAACTGGCTTTAAGTGTTTCATTAAAATCAAGCAGTATATAGTTACTGACGAGCAGTGTTAGTCAACTCGTGATATAAGAACTTATTTATGAATATTTTTTAACTATTAAAATGTGATAGTAAATGGTGTCACTCTTTACGGTCTGTAACCCTGATAATTACATTAAATAAGGTAAATATGTTTTGAAAGCTATCAATTCAAAAAATTAAAATAATAAATTAAATTATTATATTAAAATAATAAAATCAAGCTCTCTCCTAACTTTGAGTTTTATCCATATTAATAAATGTCTATATGTAAATATGTGTATGTGTGAATTAACAAATTTCACGATAATAGGGTTATCTGAGAATCAAAATATAATCTACAATAATAATACCATTTAAGATAAACTTTTGTAATTTATCAAATCTGTTTCCTATATATTATGTCTATTGTTTTAATGAACCACTAAACACACGTTTCTTATCGTATAATAAAATTTTTTAATTAGAATGTCGAGTCTGAATGAAATAAAAGAAATATGGAAAATCGCAGATGCGGTTACCTTTGATGTCGATTCTACTGTTATTCAAGAAGAAGGAATTGATGAACTTGCAAAATTTTGTGGAAAAGGAGACCAAGTTTCCAGTTTGTAAGTTAAATACTTTAAAATAATAACTGATTTCCATAAAATATTTAATATTGTAAGTAAATATATTTATTTATTCATATTCATTCAACATTTATTAAAATAATAGAATACTGCAAAAACAATAATACACCAGTTAACACGACTATGTTTTTGCTCAGATAGCACGTTAGCTTGAAACAAGCTTGCAAAAATTGATTTTTCTTTATGGTAGTTTAAAATTTTTTGCTTTTTTTGCGAAAACTAATGAGTTTTGTAAAAAAATCCATAATTCATAAAAAATGTATTTTAATGAGTTCTACAACTTTTGTATAAAACATATTTAAAAATTTGCATTTTCTATGAGTTAAACGCAAAAAAATCATGAATTTATGGTATTTTTTATAGTTTTTACCATTAAAATCAAGTTTTCGGGTATGGTGACTATGATTTTTGCAATTAGCTCATCAAAATACATTTTTATGTATTTATACATTTATGTATCAATGAAATGTAATGTATGTATTAGATAATACTGAATTTTAATCATTTCCAAAAATTCCGAAAAAATTCAAGAAGTCGTGATGATAGGATGGTTGATTTAATTTTTTCATTGATTGATTTAATTTGGTGAAAAATTAAATTTAAAAATTAATTTAGGATAATATTAATTAATTATTTTAATTTAATTATTTATAAATTATCCTATGATGGGACTAGGCTCAAGATTTGTAGAAAAGAAAGTAGTTATTTTTTAGAAAATGTTCCATAAAAATCGAAGGATACCAACAATTTTTAAAATAAGATTTTAATCTCTAAATTCAGAAAAAGTGGTTGATAATTTTTTGATAATTTTTTTTATCGAATTTTCAAAAAGTTCGTTTAAAAACTGAAAATTTTTATATAAAATACATTAAAATTGATTCATTTTTATAGAAGTTATGATCAAGCAAAAAAAATTTTTTTTTGAAAAATTCATATCTCGTAAAGGGCTGGATACAATTTTTTTTTTTAAAATCATGGAGCTCTTTTTCGTGGAGTACAAAGAGGTAAAAAAAATTTAGCCAATTTTTTAAAAAACTTGAAAATTTAAGAGAAATAATCCCCTCTTGCGGTAATTATTGAATTATCAATAAATAAATATTTTTCCACATGAATATCACATAGAGATTTTTATATAATATACTAGTGTAGATATGTTTACTTTATTATAAAATTATTTAATTCAAATATTTAGTTATATTAGTCTGTGATTGCCATGCAATGTTACCGCAATGTTGCTAACAATTCTAACATTGCATGGCAACATTACTGCAAGGTTATCTCCCATCTGGGATTTGATGTTTTGAGTGACATTGACTTTCTCAAATCCTTATAACTATGACTCACTTATTTTTTTGGTGAAAAATCTCAGTTGTCAAATGCAGTTAAAGAAAAGCATTAAAAAGTGTCCAAATTAGGTAAAATTAGAAGGTAACGGTTTTTTTTAAAAGGGGGGGGGTTAACATTTTCTGGGTTATAATTTCTCAAGTAGATCAACTAAAATTTTCAAAAAGTAATTAATTTTCACCGTTGAATCATTTTTTTTACTCCTAGTGTGATCAAAATAACTTCCTGAAATTTTTAAACCAGAAAAATTTTTCAGTTAAAGTTAGTTAACAATTAAAGTTTTTAAAATTCTTCAATAAAAAAATTTTTCTTTTGAAATCCGGTTAACCAATCTAAAAATAAAAAAAAACATTTTTTTCATCTTGGAATGTAGTATAAAACAAGTTGTAAATGAAACCTGACCTAACACATAAAGGAAATGAACACATTTATGTTCATTTCATGAACATTTTGCTTCCTCTTTGAGATCAGCAAAAAAAATTTGCTTCCTCGTGAAGGAAGCATTAAGATTATTTCATTCTTCTTGAAAAAAAACAGTTTTTTGTAAAAAACTGCATTTTTAAACTTGAATATTATTTAATTTTTTAAATTTTCGATATAATTTATACTTCATATATACCAATAGATTCGTCTTGACGTGAAGAATAAGATTTTATCACATAGGAACATAATTTGAAAAAAAAAATTTTTTGTAAAAAAGTGAATTTTTTAGCTTTAATTGTGTTTAATTTTTTCAATTTCCTATATAATTCATACTTAATATAGACCAATCGATTCGTCTTGATGCAAATAATAAGACTTTATTATATATGAACTTTAATATTGATAATAAAAAAAATTTTTTTAAGAAAATGAATTTTTTGATAAAAGTCAAAAAAAATTTTTTTGTGAGTATTTCCAAAAATCCTTGTGTCCATTTTAAGATATTAATATGATAAATATGCCTAACAATTTTTACCTA
>JUFY01036018.1:0-10924 GCA_001855655.1 Leptopilina clavipes
GAAATTAAAAGAGGGAGACGGGCAAAGAGCGAGGGTGGATTTTATTTGAAAGGGTGAATAAAATAGAGGAAAATACCACCCGAAAACGAATTGACTTTAAACCGATATGTTCATATCTCGACGATGAATTTTGTAAGAGTAGATCTACTTTAAATTAAACTCGGACGATAGGAAAATAGATTTTATAAGAATACATCGGCTTTAAAGAGCTCGTGTTCCAGGCTTCCATCCAAGGGGATTCTGAAGAGTGAGAGAGAGTTTTAGGGTCCTGCGAGCTTCAGGGGCTTTGATACACCATCGTTGTAGTAATAGCACCACGTATACTGTGCAACTTTGCAAAAGAAGGGTTGATTCTGAAGAGAAATTACACCTCTTCAGTAGTTAAAATTAAAAGACATGTTCGAGGTTCTCATTCAACAGCAAGAAACAAAATATATAAACTTCAGAAAAAATAAATTATAAAAATTTTTGCAAAAGAAAAAAATATTTCTAAAGTTTTCTAGATTTTCTTGAAATTTTAATACCCAAATGTACCTTTTCACATTTATGTAGAGATATTTTTTTGTAATATAACAAATATTTTTTTATACATTTTTTCTATTAAAATATGTACAAACATTCAAGCATTTATTTCCTTTTTAATTATATATCTTTAATTGTAATTAAATTTTAAATTAAATATGAAAGTTTTTTTCAAAATTAAAATATAATTATTTTGGCAACGAAATTTTATTTTAGAAGAAAATTTATTAAAACTAGAATATTTTTAAAGCAAGAAGAAAATTCTTTACCTACATTAAAAATTTTAAAACAGAAAAATTGAATCTATCTTGATAATTTTAATATTGTATGTATAAGAAAATGAAAAATTTGATTTCTAGTACATTAAGAAGTGCAAATGAGCGGATGGGAAGAAGAACTCGGCGAGCGCGCGGTCGTAGGGGATAATACCAGTCAAGTAGCAGAGAGCGACCAAAGGCCTTCACTGCTACCTGACTGGTATTATCTCCTACGACCGCGCGCTCGGCGAGTTCTTCTTCCCTCCCGCTCAAATATATAAGAATGCTATGTCTCAAATGTTATAGAAAATGTACGTTATTAATAATTTGACTAGAAAAGGCAAAAAACTTAGAAATAAATAAAAATCTACGATAATATTAATAAAGATTTTTGAAATAAATGCAAAAAAACGTATTAGAAAAGTATCAATGAATTCCTAATTCCCCAAATTAAATCTTTTCAATATATTAAACTATTTCCTCCCTTTTTTTTTTACTAAAAACTTACAAATTTTAAAAGAAACATTTCTTTGTTTCTTTTGCAAGTTTTTCGAGTAAGTGAAAAAAAACATTCTTGTTCTTTGCATTTCAATTCCAAAATTCCTGTCTGTTTTCTTTTTAAAAATACTTTCTTTTCAGAAGTCTTTTCTTTTCTTAATGTCTTTCCTGTTTAAATACAATATCAAAGCACCTTTAACAATAATACTTTACCTGGCAAATTGTAAGTTATGTACTTTCGAATTCATCTTTACTTTGCACTTTGTTTCTGTTGAATTTGCATAGTCAGCTTTGCGATTTCTTCTCCCAGTGTGTCGATATTGTCCTTGAAAATAAAATAAACGTAAATTTTAATTATGAGAATTTATTTATTCAAATTTTTTTTTAAATTAATTAATTTATTTCTCTAAATAAATTAAATTAAATTACCTTTAAAGTGATATTTTTGAGTAAAGTATCTTCTAATACTGACTGCAACTTCTGATTTATCTCGAGAGAGAGTTCTAATGTCATATGATCGTCCGATACTTTGTGATTATATACCGAAGCCATTATTCCTCCATATTTTGCTAATTCTGCCTGTAAAGAATTTTTTTTCCCTTATTAATTAAATTGAGTCAAAAAATTTCAATTATAGAATTGTAGGTATTTAGATCGTATTTTTAAATAATAATTTTTCTATATTAAAATTATTAACTTACTGCATTCCGTTTACTCTTAATACGCTTGCGTGAAAATAATTGAAAAAGTAACTATTATAACGTAAAGAATGTGTAATTTGAATAACAGTTATAAGGAATAGATTTAAATTTAAACAATAATTTAACATTTGCTATTTTTTCATTTAATATTTGAGTTTATTGTGGAATTATTAATTATAATAACTAATTTAATTATTGAATTATTAATTACGTTAGTTTTGAAAATTTACTGATCTTCTTACCTTATTACTATCTCTCTCATTAGTACCCATGGCATCAAAATTTTCAACAAGAATATAGTGTTGAATGATTTTTGCCTTCTTTTGTAGTTCAGCGACCAATGACCGAACATGTTCTTCTAAAAAGTCTATTTTCTCTGCTTTCTTCACATTTATTTTTTGCATCTTGATTATCTTGTCTATTAATGATTGCCTATCTACTGACTGAATTGAATGATCAGCACTATTGCTGTTATCTGACGAGGCACCGTTTATTGTTTCTCCTATTGAAAAAACCAATAATTAATTTCATTTAATTACAAATTATATATTTTATTTAATGATTTTTAGTGAATCCAATGTCTATGTACTTTTTTAAATTAAATTACTTTTTATCTCGAATTTATTCGAGAAAGTAATTATTAAAATATCGAAAGAAATTTGTTAAACAGATAAAAATAAATTTCAACTTTCTTAATACAAATTTTTTACCTGTATTTAATGATGTACTGGAACCAGTTCTCGAAGTTGGATCCAAAGAACTGCCAGGAGATGGTGTCTCGAACATTTCTAATCGTTTTCTGCAGTGTAGCAATTCCCTGGTCATTTCTTTCAAAGAAAGTTGATGTTTCCTTTTTAAAACTGTGTTCTCTCCCTCGCTGTCTTCGAGTTTTTGTGAAAAATTTTTGGCCAACTGTGTCTGCTCGGCCACGTGTTTCGCAAGTATTTCGCAATCCTCCATTCGTTTCGTTTGCTCCGCAGCGAGATTCACTTCCAATGATTTGACACTATTCACAAGTTCAACGATACGCTCATGTAATGGACCCTGTTCATGTTCGAGACGTTTATTTTTCGCTTCAGTTGCAATCAATTCTGATTGAAGTTGTACATTTTTGTCAGTAAGTTTCTGTGTGAATTCGAGCATTTGCCCTTCTCGCTGCCTACACAATTCCATATCCATTTCAAGTTCCTGATTTGTTTCTACATAACGTTTAATTTCTGTTTCAATTGAAGCCAAACACTGGTCTTTCCTGAAAATCAAAGAGAAAAATATTTTAATTCAAGGTTAAAAATTGTTTTAAATTGATACTCACTGCTTCAATTCAACCTTGAGAGTTTCCAGTTCCACCACTTTAGACGATAATTCCCCAATTTCATTTTGTCGTTGATCGGCTATCGATTTTAAATTGCTTAGACTGCTCTCGTAGGACAAACGATCATTTTCAAAATCCTGTTGTTTTAAACTGAGACTACTATTCTCTTCGATCAAAATCTGTTGCCTGTGTTTTAAAGACTCGACTTCTTTTTGCAAATAAAGTCTTATATTTTCTTTATCCTCTGTTACGTGTCGCTCTAAAATTAATTGAGCCTGTTGTTCCTTCAATTGCTGATCCAAAGTAACAGCTTTGTTTTCTTCAGACTGCTGGAATTTGCGCATTGTTTCCTGTGTTTCTCTTTTAATGAACTCGCTCTCTTCTTTCACTTCATTTATTTTTGCCTTTAAAAAAAATGAATTAGATTTGATTATTTCCTTTCTTAAATAAAATAATTATAAGAAGTTGTTTTTAGTAAAATTAAAATCATACTGTAGCGATTGCCAATTTTTGTTGTGTTTCTTTTTGAAGATCCATTTCCGACTTGAGTTTATTTTGAGTCCATTTTAATTTCACTTCCTTCATGTTTATGTCCTCTTTCAAATGATCGACTTGTTTTTCAAGTTCCACCAGTTCGCTACATTTATTATCTAAAATACTGCATATTCTCGATCGCTCTCCTTGCGATTGTCTCAATTTACTTTGTAATAATTCATGATCTCGAGAAATTTCTTTTAATCTCCGCTCAGCTAAATCTCTTGCCCTAAAAATAATTGACAAATTATATCAAAGAATTATATACTTCATATTTAAATAACAATTGTGAATTTAAATACCTTTGTACGTCAATTAATTGCTTTTCGCTGACTGCGTATTTCATGACCATGCACTCTCTTTCCTTATTAGCAATACTGTATTCCCTATTTGTTGATTCTTGATTTAATAAAGCATTTTTTAATTCATTTGTTAAACGATCAATTGTCCTTTCCAGGGTAATTATTTCTTCATTTTTCTCGGGATGATTTTGATTTTTTTCCTCGCTTTTTGCTAATTTGTCGATTAATTTTTCATTTTCCTTTCTAATTGCGGCGTAATCTCTCAAGAGAGCTAAGTACGTTGGATGATTGCATAATTCATTATTAGGACTTTTTGAAATAGCCGAATCAATCGAATCATCGCGATAAGAACTCTCAGCTTCGGAATCATCTTCTGAAGTTAGTCTTGGACTATTTTCTTGATACTCCAACAGAGAAAGATTCAGTGCATTGGAATCACTATTCATTCTTTTATCCAAGACACTTTTCCCAACAAAATTATTACCCTCATATAAACTTTCTTCACCAACTTTTTCACTTTCTTCCAATGTCACGTCCGCATTGCAGGAATTATCAAGATTCAGGTCAATAACTTCATTTGTTGATTTACACGGATCGAAATTTGACAAATCTGATTCGTCTTTAAAGTTCACATTATTTGGTGGAAATTGTTCTGTTACTTTAGCCAGATTTGTCTCGGAACTTGAGACAAAATCGATTGAAGATGATTCGGAACTTGTGCAGGATTCTTCTATTTGTTTCTTGACACTAGAATCCGTGAGTTTTAAAAGTGAATTATAACGATTTGTAATATTATGAGGTAGAAGTGTTTTTTCCATGATGTTGGATGATTTTTCCGTAATAAAATGAAAGAAATTTCGACTTTTATTGAGAAACTGAGCATTCGATTGCATCAAATTGATTGGATTTGCGGGCAGTGAAATTTTAACAAGTTTACTGTCCTCAGATAATGTGGGTCGATAATTCTTTAGAGGAATATTCAATTTTCTATAGTCATTCGTTAAATTAGTAACTAGATTATCCTTGGGAGTCTCCTGGAAATCGTTATTAGTGGATTCTGAATTTTTTTCAGTGGTGCAAGCTGTTTTAACAGGCGAGGAATTACTTGATGAAACATTACCAGATTTAATAGAATTACTGTTTATTTCTTTAGAAGCTGATTTGCCTTTGTTCGTTAATGAAACACCATCGTTTTGTAAATTAGCTGGAACCGATGTTTTGGAATTAGAATTTTCAAACGCAAAATTATTCCTATTTGTGGGTAATGCATCGTTCCTTGTGAAACTTCTCGACTCTTCAAAAAGAGAATTTAAAAGAGTTGAATCTGTTTTTTTGAATATTGTTTCATTTTCATCATCATCGGAATGAATCTCCTTATTTAATTCCGTTTGAGTATTGATTTCTGAAAATCGGAGAATGATTGATAAAATTAAAACAGAAAATAAAAAATCATAAAACATTTTTTTACAATCTAAAAAAGATACGAAACCAAAGTCCAAATGTTATTATTGAAGAAATAATTACATCTAATCAATAAATCAAGTACAAATAAGAAATAAACATTTTGAAAATAACGCATCTGGATTTCGTCCTAGACATTCTAGAAACTTTGACAATCATGACAACGGTATTAACAATTTTACTTTGACATATACCTTGATTGTCACACAAATCCTCAGCCAATTGATTACAATTTTTCTCTTCTTTATCAGGTACCTGATTTTTATCTTCCATCTCGTTAGAAAGTGTTTTGCATTTTTTTTTAATTATGAACGTCGCGTCGTCGAATACATGAATTATTTTTATAATTGTATTTACAATACTATGAAAACTTTCCACTCATCTTCATTTATGAAATATAATGTCGTGTGGGAGGAATAAACATTGTAATTATAATAAATTTACTGAAAATAACCTTAAAACGTATATCAATCTGTCAAAACAGATTGAAATGTAAATACAAACTAAAATACATTGCCCTTTAAATTTTTTTCGACATGTCGGCAATGCGCAGATACGTTTCGCGCATCAAAGAACAGCTGATATATACCAGTGTGACGTCATTTTGCCAACCAGGTGGTTGGCAAAATGACGTCACACTGGACAGCTCTATATATATGTATATAGTATATTTTGTCGTCTGCTATTAATGTTTACATTTACAAGTAAACAATTCGCCGAAAATGACCCAAAATTTATTCAATAATTACCCCAGAATTACAAAACTCTTTCAACCACTAAATATCCCACAAAAAAATGCACCAACAGTAAAAACAGAAGTTTCCAAGAGTTATAAAGTGAATTTTCCTTTTTACCAAGTTTCATAACCTAAAAACTAAATTCTAATAATTGCTCTTTATTTTCATATATATATATTAACAACAATTGTTAATAATTTCTTCTCCTTAATATCTTACTTTATTAATAATTGATTAATTTTTAGCACATGATTGACACTGGAATAATAAGCAAATGTAATACTGGAATGTATGCACTTTTACCATTAGGATATCGTATCTTGGAAAAATTGACATCAATTGTTGATAACGAATTATTAAAAATCGATGCACAAAAAATTCTTCTACCGGCTTTGTCATCGAAAAAATTATGGACGAAAACTAATCGATTTGAAGAAGCAGGTCGTGAATTATTCTCTCTTTGTGATAAGCACGACAGTAGCTATGTTTTAAGTCCTGTGAGTTAATTTTCCACTGTTTGATAAAAAATTTCTATAAAATTTATAATCTGTTTATTGAAAAGTAGATTATCAAAACAATTGGAGAAAAAACATTTAATTTTGATTTATTTCAGACACATGAAGAAACAATAACAGACGTTATATCGAAAATTGGACCACTTACACCGAAATCTCTACCTTTAAGATTATATCAAATATCTAGTAAATGGCGAGATGAGATGAAACCTCGTCTAGGTTTTATGAGGAGCAGAGAATTTATAATGAAGGATTTATACACCTTCGATACTGGACCAGTACAAGCACTAGATACTTATAAAATCGTTAATCATACCTACGAAAATATATTAAATAAAATTGGAATTGAATACAAAAAAGGTGAATATTTATTGATATTACTTTCGCTATAATATAATACAGTGAATTATCAATATGTTTACAGCTATTGGATCTGTTGGAATGATTGGGGGTTCCTTATCACATGAATATCATTATAGTACGGAAGTTGGTGAAGACGTTGTATTATCTTGTTCACAGTGTGATTATTACATTAACAAAAATGCTACGGATCAAAATACCTGTCCCACATGTAAAAATTCCCTTTCCGAAAGCATTACAGCAGAGGTGAATCGAAAAATAATTTAATTATTTAAAAATTCAACTAAAAATTCACAAATTAAAAAACTAATTTTACTGCAATTCATAGTATTAATAGATTTGAAATGTATTCACAAAAGTTAATTTTTTTCATTTTTAATTGCAGATTGGACATACGTTCTTTTTAGGGACAAAATATTCAGAACCTTTAAAAGCAATTTACAAAGAAAATCATAATACAGCACCATTATCGATGGGTTGTTATGGTATCGGAATGACTCGATTAATAGCTTCAGCGGCTGAAGTATTATCTACAGAACAAGAACTTCGATGGCCAATTTCTCTAGCACCTTATACTGTTTGTGTTATTCCACCAAAAGTTAGTAAACAATTCCTTTTTTAAATTCGTAAGTAATCAATTGAATTATGAAGTAAATTATTTTCTTTTGCAGAAAAACAGTAAAGAAGAATCAGCATCACAATATATTGAAAAAATATGTGAAACTTTATCTCAATTAAATACAGATTTTATAATTGATGACAGAACACATTACACAATTGGTAAACGCTACATTTATTCCCGAAAATGTGGATTTCCGTATGTAATTGTTGTCGGTAAATTAGCACTAAATTCTCATCCACTCTTTGAATTACACGATTTAAATAATTCTACACATAATGATGTGAGTATGGACACTTTATTCGATTTCTTTAAAAAGACAATAAATCATCAAAAAGCTTGTATACACGCGACTGTTTAAGAAATTTAAATTTGTTTAATGATTTTATATTTGTTACTTTGTTTAAAAAAAATGATAATTGATTCAATAAATTTCATTAAATTATAAAAAAACAAAATATTTTACCTAACTAATTTTTGAATATAATAAATACTAACCTTTATCAGTCTTTTTTTAATCGAAAAATTTTCTATATTTGTACTTTTACTCTGTGATAGGCATTGCAGAGAAAACCTCGGAGATTCCAAATGTTTTTAAAACTTTCAGGTTGAACGTTGTACGAGGAATCGACGGCTTTTGCCCAGATTTCTATTTCCTTATTTTTTACATTAATTGGTAATTCTAAACTCCATAAACTCCAACTATAATAACGTCCTGGTTTTGCGTTTGTGTCTTCTGCCACTAGATCAGCTGTGTACCAAGTTTCACCTCTATCCGCAGTCACATCAATTCTGATAATTTTTTTCCCTCCACCAGACCAAGCGTATCCTGAAGAAGAAGACGTAATTTTTATTATTTTACCTAATTGTTTAATATAAAATTTTGCATTTGCCCAATAAGAAGGAATTTTCGTTTACCTTTCACTGAAATTTTTTCGTCCTTGACGGCAATCTTTTCACCTGATGCTGGAACACAAATTGCGGATGTAACGGGCATTTCCTGAATGGCTGGAGCTTTTGAAAAATCGACATTATCCCAGGTGGTGGAAGGTGAGAATCCCTTGTAGTCGCCTTGCTGCCATTGCGCAGGACTTTCGTCTTTTGAAACTATGATTTTTCCTATAAAGAGATATATACATTTTAAAACAATAAAGAAATTCATATTCAGTGTAAATTTCTCACCTAGCCATTTAACATTTCTTGCACCAACAACTCCGGGAACAATCACTCGAACTGGAAATCCATGATCGAGAGAAATCGGTCCACCATTCATTTCGTAAGCTAGAAGCACATCCGACCTGGGATCTAAAGCTTTACCGATGGGGATGCTCGAACCATAAGGTGAACCAGATGGATCGTAATCCAATCCTTCGAACTAAATTTATATTCCAAAGAGAAATGATAAAACAAAATTTTAATTAAATATCAGTATTAATAATGCATTTCATTTTCTTTTTTTAACACACCTGGACATGATTGTATTTTTCTTCATCAACTTGCAAATCTTTCAGAATATCACAAAGTCTAGCTCCCGACCACGTGGCATTTCCAACTGCCCCGACATTCCAACTTAGACCCTTTAAAGGCTTTTCCTGAAAAAAAATTATATTCTTTCAATTCTAATTCTTTCTTGGGAATAAGTGTTTTCAAAATAATATTTTTTGCAGTCGTACTGAGGCCATCTCTGATCTTCGATTACCACCACACATTATTGCACTTGTTACAGTGTACTTTGGATATTTTTTCACGTCTTCTAAATTTAATGTCTTTTTTGTCGTCTCTTCGATAGACAATTCCAGTGAGTAATCATTAATATCAATTTCCGGAACTGGCAAATGATTTCTTACGTAAAACAGTTCTCTGAGAATAAATAAAGTCAATGAATCAATTTTTTCTTAAATTATTAAATAAACATAATATAAAAATCAACTCACGCTGGAGTTTCAAAACTTTCGATGAGCAATGAAGAGGGAGGTTCCGCACAAAATGGCTTATGTCCATTAATTTTTAGAGCTTTATGCCTTCTCGGTTCATTCGCGTAGGGATCATTAAATTTATTTTGCTCGAGATTAATATCATTCGTCGAAAGATTTCCAATTCTCATTGACTCGAGTAAATGATAAATATCATTTTGATGATGATTAGCAAATATATTCCAGAATGGTTCAATGCAACTTCCAGCAGCCATCATAATTTTTTTCGATCCACCCGGATGTTTTTCGACAAAATCCGTGATATCGTAAACACCTTCTTTAAACGATATCCAAATACCTGTTTCTTTGCTGTCATGCCTTCCCACCTCCTCGGCCGTGTATGTACGTAAATCATTTCTTCGAGTTCCGCATGTTTTTTGTTCTAAGGCAAATACTTTTTTGAATTCTGAATTATACAAGTAATAGGCTCCTAAAGCAGATAGAGTAATAGCACTGCTGACAAAATACCTTTGGTAATTGCATACATTTCCAAAAAATGCTTTAGGAGCATCTTTATTTTCCTGAGATTGTGACTTGTGACTTGCAGCACATTTAAAATCTTTCAGAACACTTCTTGACGGTGTGGAAAATCTAAAATGAGAAAAAAATTGTCTAGATAAATAATTCAAAGATTATATGATTTTCTACTTGTGCAATATTTTGTAAATAAAAAAAACAATAGGTTATGATGTAACATGTGTTGACGTTTGTTTACTATATTGAAATACCAGTGAATTACTTACTTTTTATTCATAAACACTATTTTCAAAGAACGATACATTATGAATTTGAAGAAACTAAATTCTGTATATTAAAATTAATTTTCTATATAATTGGAAGATCACTCTAAGTATAACAATAAGAAAAGCTCAATAAATAAATATTCTTTGGTAATCTTGACCTTGAAGTTTGAATAAATATGTTTTTATTTGTTTAATACTGATGATTAGCATCTGACAACATCTTATATATATACACTTCGATAATAAAACTCTAATTTTTACATTATAAACTATTTAAAAAGATTGTATACACAATAAAATTTCATTTTTCCTCATTGTCTGTCATTTTCTCATTTGTTTAGACGTTATTTTTATATATTTTTTATAAATGTTATTCAATGCTTTAAATTT
>JUFY01036019.1:0-17246 GCA_001855655.1 Leptopilina clavipes
AATACACTCAATATCATATATGCTGTCCTTCCGGTCTGACGGAATTTTGAAAGTCGTATGATTTCTGTCAAATATTTTTAGTTCGTGACATACAAATGTTTATTCATATGTCATGAACTAAAAACATTTTGACAGAAATCATACGACTTTTCAAAACTCCGTCAGACCGGAAGGACAGCATATATGATATTGAGTGTATCGTTCCGGACAATTTAAAAATTCAAAAATGTTCACTTTTGGATGAATAATTATTTAAAATTATCAATTTATTAATTAATGCTAGTAATAATGAATTATTACTTCTGAATCTATTAATATTAAACTATATTTTATTGTTTGTTTTAAAAAAAGAAAATAAAGAAGATTGAAAAAAATTTGCATTCCTTCTCAACCCTGATGACAACCACGTGGTAAATTGTGTCGTCTGCTAGATGTCTGTTTTGCCCTTAAAATGACCTTGCATGCATTATAGACTTATCCGTCTTATCAGAACACCACAGTGATTTTTACTTTTTTTAATGAAATAGTAAATGATTTTACATTGCATAAGACTGTGAACGTTGTGAAGTTACTATTTACAAAAAAAATGTCAATCAAAGTAGCAAGTACATTTGTTGAAACTGTTGTATTTGAAGGACAAAAACCGGGTACCTCAGGACTCCGAAAAGCTGTAAGCGTTTTTCAACAAGAACATTATACGGAAAATTTCATTCAGGCGATTCTTGATGCCCTGGGTAATCAATTAACTGGATGTACATTAATTGTTGGAGGCGATGGACGATTTTATGGAAAAGCAGTTGTTGCAAAAATTATTCGAATTGCTGCTGCTAATGGGGTTTGTAAACTTTTTCTGGTATTATAAATATCTTTAATTTCTCTTATTTCTTCTATTATAAGTAAAACATAATGATCTTGAAAAAAATAATTATATCAAAACAGTCTCTTATCTTTCTTACATTATCTTCTGTCACATGGGTCAACTCTTGACAATACAAGATAAGACAATCGCTTTAAGAAACACGTGAACTTTCACATTATTATAAATACTGGTTTGTTAATTGTAAATAATAAACGATAAACACTTTTTCTGAATAATGAAACGGCCGATAATAAATATTTATCATATATAATGAATAGACCATTTTTCAGGTTGGAAAACTTTTGGTAGGACAAAATGGTATTCTCTCGACACCGGCGGTATCGACAATTATCCGTAAATATAAAACCCTGGGTGGCATTGTTCTGACAGCATCTCACAATCCTGGTGGACCGAATGGCGACTTTGGAATTAAATTTAATTGTGAAAATGGTGGGCCAGCGCCAGATGCTGTCACAAATAAAATATTCGAATTGACCAAAACGATAAAAAAATATAAAATTATACCCGAGGTTGCTGTTGATATTGATACAATTCAAACTCAAACTTTACAAGTCGATGGACGACCATTTACCGTTGAAATCATTGATTCCGTAAAAGATTACGTCGACCTTATGAAAGAAATTTTCGATTTCTCAAGTATTAAGAAATTATTGCTTGGGAATTCTGATCGGGCTTCATTTGAAGTTCTAATTAATTCTATGAACGGAGGTATTTTTCTTTCAGGAAAAATATTTTTTTCAAAATGAAAATAAATTTATAAAATAGTTTTACTCTATTTATAGTGACTGGCCCTTACGTAAAGCAAATTTTCGAAAATGACTTGGGAGTGAAGAGTTCAAATTTGATAAATACAACACCATTGGAGGATTTTGGAGGATTACATCCAGATCCGAATTTAACTTACGCGGCGGATTTAGTGAATGCAGTAAAAAATGGACCTTACGATTTTGGTGCTGCATTTGATGGAGATGGTGACAGAAACATGGTAATTTAATTAGTTAATTTTTGTCAATAAGCAGAGAAAAAAAATTGATAATTATAATTGTTTCAGATTATTGGAAAGAAAGCATTTTTCGTTACACCATCGGATTCTCTTGCAGTATTGGCTAACAATTTAAGCGTCATACCGTATTTCCAAAAAACTGGAATTAGAGGCTATGCTCGATCTATGCCAACTGGTGCTGCAGTCGATAGAGTTGCAGCGAAAACTGGAGTCAATTGTTTTCAAGTTCCTACTGGATGGAAATACTTTGGTATATTTTTATTTATCTACTTATATTGAATGATTTCGGTCAATTTTAAATCGAATAGAAAAAAATGTTATTTTCTATTTCCTAGGTAATTTAATGGATGCCGGTCGTCTGTCACTATGTGGTGAAGAAAGTTTTGGAACAGGTTCAGATCATATTCGTGAAAAAGATGGAATATGGGCTGCCCTCGCTTGGCTAAGTGTCGTTGCAAATTTGGGAAAATCCGTGGAGGATATTTTAATGGATCACTGGAAAACTTATGGAAGAAATTTCTTTACAAGGTTCGTATAGTTTTTTCTATTAAACAATATCGAGTACAATATCAAGAGTTTCAGGAGGAAAATTTTACATTTTAGATATGATTATGAAAATTGTGATGCCGAAAGTGCAAACAAAATGATGAACGATATTGAAGAAAAAATTAAAAGTCCACAATTTATAGGCACAAAATTGAAGTTTGAAAATAAAGAATACGTCGTTAAAGAGGCTGATAATTATTCCTACAAAGATCCAGTTGACAATAGTGTCGCCGACAAGCAGGTGGAAATCTTTAAAATAATAAATTGAAAAATTAAATATTGTTGAAGGAAAGTGAAACATTTAATTAATTTTTTAGGGTTTAAGAATATTGTTTGAAGACGGTTCCAGGGTAATTTACAGGCTTTCTGGAACTGGAAGTTCAGGGGCAACGATTCGAGTTTACATTGAGAGTTATGAGTCGGATTCTTCATCTTTTACTGAAGATGCTCAAAAAATATTGAAACCATTAGTAGAGATTGCTTTACAATTGAGTAAACTCAAGGAATGCACTGGGAGAGATGCTCCAACAGTGATTACGTAAATTTGAGTCTTCCAATTTCATCAACATCATTCAAGGAAAACGCGCGCACACGCACACATGACGAACATAAATTTTTCATAAAAAAACTTATCTCAAGTCTTCTATTTTTATCTCTATTGTTGATTAGTTTAAAACTTAAAATATCAAAATATTGACGACTTTGTCTTTCAATTAATATTTTATTGAAATAAAATCTAAACATTAAAAAGTTTTTGTTAATTGTTATTCTAAAATGTTTAAATTTCAATAGTTATTGAATTTTCAAATTTTCAAAAGAATTTTTAAAACTGGTAATTGATATTTTCTTTAATTGATTTTCTAGTTTTCTCTGAAATTAATTGAATAACTATTAATTTTACTTAAAATCAATATCGTCGTAATTAAAAATTTAAACCCCCATTTTTGATTGGTGATTGTCAGTCCTGACTGCATGTTATAAAGAAGGTGCGCACGCACAAGTGAAGTTGAAGACTGACATGAATCATGTTTTTTTCTTTTAATATTCGTCCTTGAAAGACAGGAAGATAAATACAAATCATGCCTCAATTTTATTGCAGTTCCCCTGTAAAGGTTTCACAGACTGATGGATTTTAATTATTTTTTGACTCCATTTGAAACATTTATTTATGTTAAGGAGGTTAGTTTTCTGTTTATTATGTATTTCTTCATTAACTTATACAAATCAATTATCTATTATTTAAAATTACAATGTTTAATGAAATAAAGTAAACACTTTTGTCATTAATTTATTTAGTTATATTTTTGTTTATTTGATAATTTTATGTAAAAATTGTTATTGTTTTTCAATCAATTTTTTCAAACATGCACGTTTCTATATAGATTAGAAGTTTTATATATTTAAAAATAATCTGAGAATGTTTATAATGACTAGTATGATTTATTGGTTAATATTAAAACCACGTATAAGTACTGTATTTTTTAATTATTACATTTACGTATTTATGTATCTATTATGCATTAGCTGGTGTGTGGTGTGGAAAAAACGGAGTAAGCTGTGGAATTTATTAGCGCATTTCCAGGATGGATGATACTCAAGAAGCACTTCGAATACCAAGTAAGTCTTTAATTAAATTTTCCGTAAATCGTTGCTATTGATAAATGAATTGTCAATATGAATATTATGATAGCATATTTTAATTATTCATCAAAATGTATAGGTTTTTCGAAATTTTTTATTTTATGACTAATTTTCCTTGTTGCGATTACAACACAAATTGATGTTAATTATTTAAACGACTTCTTAGTAGTATCAATTCGAGACTCATCTCGAGGCATATTTTTCACTCCAACATTTTCTAAAACTTAATACACATTCATTTGTTTGTTTGTGTTTTCTTTTAAAGAAGAAATTAAATTTAACTTCAAGAGAATTCAAAATTTATTTAATAGTTAGAAAAAACATTGTTACCTAATTTTTTTTTACTGTGATTGTTTAATTTTTCTTGCATAATAATTTTTGCTTTGGTATATTTAAATTTCAAAGTTTTAAAATTTAATAAATTCACTTGTTTTGAAATACTATTTTTTATTAAAATTAACGAATTTATTATCCATAAAATTGGTGATTTTAATTAATATTTGTTGTAATTTAATTAACAAATGTTTAATCGAATTAAAGGCATAATGGAAAAACAGGCTCAATTACACCTCCACGTGGAACGTCCTTTATATGAGCAGGATGTTTTGAACGAAATTTACAATTACGAGAAACCAAGAGCAACCAGTGAGTACAAAAATTTTTTTAAAACGATTATTATAATTTATAATTATAATATTGATTTTTTCTTCTTTACTTACGCAGTGACATCTAAATTAAAGAAAACCATGACACCGGATAATTTTAAATCCTATGCGGCAAATACAATACCAGTCGTCAGATGGCTCAAAAATTATAATTGGAAAGAGGACATAACGAGTGATATAATTTCTGGTATTACTGTTGCAATTATGCACATTCCTCAAGGAATGGCTTACGCTATGTTGGGAAATGTACCTCCAGTTGTTGGAATTTATATGGCATTTTTCCCAGTACTTATTTATTTTATTTTTGGTACATCGAAACACGTATCTATGGGTGAGAAATTTTATAACTTTTTTTCCAAAATTAAATATCGAAAAATAATATTTTTCATACTTTTTTTATATGGTTTTTTTTGTGAAACGGAAAATTGTTTGCATATTAAATAAATTTGTATAATTTTTTTATTTGCAAGTTAAAAAAATTTTGCCTATTCACGAGGAAAAGAAAAATGAAAATTTTTCTTTTTTTTCTTGTAATAAAGGCAATGGCTGGCGTATTAGTTATAAATAAACGAGGTTAATGTCTTTTTTCCTTAAAAAAAAAAAAAAAAAATAGGAACCTTTGCTGTTGCGTGCCTAATGACGGGTAAAGTAGTTACTGCTTTATCGAATACAGACAGTATTTTATCAAATGCAAATTTGACGATATTGTCAAATGAAAGTCATTCACTTAATTCTCAAGGTGGTTATACAAATATACAAGTGGCCACTTCCGTTACCTTCATGGTTGGATTAATACAGGTGATTAATATTTAGTTAAGTCACTTTTTTCCAAATCATGTTTATAATATAAAAATAATTTGATTGACACTTAGCACTGGTTACTAAATATTAAATATAATTAATCCAGTTGGATTTTTTCTACATTAATAAATTAATTTAGTTAATTAATTTTTTAGTTGTTGATGTATGCATTTCGATTGGGAGTTATAAGCACACTATTGAGTGAGACTTTCGTCAATGGCTTCACAACTGGAGCAGCTATTCAAGTTTTGATATCCCAGTTTTCCGACCTCTTTGGTGTCAAATTACCGAAACAAACGGGCTATTTTCAGGCATTACATGTAAGAAAAAAGGCCATTCAATAACTTTTCTCGAAAAATAACTTATTACATCAGTTTTCTTTTTTCAGACTCTAATAGATCTATTTATTCGCTTACCAACCACGAATGTTGCTGCTCTCGTCATATCATCAGTTTCGATCATTATTATGGTCTTTAACAATGAAATATTAAAAGTAAATATTATTTTTTGAAAATTTAAATACATTAAATTAAAAATTTCAGTTTAAATTAATTAATAAAATAATAATAATAATAACAATGAATTAATAACTGTTACATAATTAATTCGATTTGGTTTAAATACTAATTGTTTTTTGTTTTTAGCCCCGTATTAGTAAATTATGCAATTTTCCGATTCCAATTGAATTGGTGGCGGTGATTAGTGGAACGTTAATTTCGAATTATTGTAATCTTCCCTCAGTCTATGGAATTCGAACTGTTGGACATATACCAACTGGGTGAGTCAAGTTTTTACAGTTGAAAATATTGCCTGTCATCTGCGATGTAATATTCCTATAAATTTTTAAGGTAAATTTGATGATTCACCAGACTTCCAAATCCTGAGATACCAAGTTTTGAATTATTGTCAACTGTTGCCTTGGATAGTATTTCAGTCTGTCTTGTTTCTTACACTGTCACAATGTCCATGAGCTTGATTTTCGCTCAAAAACTACAATATGATATTGATTCCAATCAGGAATTATTTGCAATGGTAATAAGTAACTTTTTTAATATTGCTTTTATTAAAATTTTCTTAAATTGAACTTTGAATTCAAATTATTGGATTTAAAAGATTTAATTGAATTAATTGATTAAGTTAGATATTAGTAACTATTGTAAGAAATTAAATTAGTTATTTTCAAATAAATTTTTTTTTAAATTTAGGGTGCGGGAAACATTTTTGGATCCTTCTTCTCTTGTATGCCAGTGTCGGCATCGCTCAGTAGATCTTTAATTCAGCAAACAGTTGGCGGAAAAACACAATTAGCGAGCGTTGTCTCCTGTTTTCTGCTACTTTGTATTCTCTTATGGATTGGACCGTTTTTTGAACCTCTACCAAGATGTGTGTTGGCCTCTATTATTGTAGTAAGAATCACTTTAATTTATTCTCGAAATATTTTTAATCTTTTTCCAAAAAAGACGAAAATTTTAAGTAAATATAATTAACAATTTTCAGTTGAATTTTAATTTTATTTTTAAGAAATTATAATATTTAATATTTAACAGGTCGCCTTAAAAGGAATGTTGCTTCAGGCAAAGGCATTGGCTAAATTTTGGAAATTGAACAAAATCGACGGAATCATTTGGATGGTGACTGTCCTCTCTGTAGTTTTAATTGATTTAGACATTGGATTATTAGTAGGACTTTTAATGTCATTAGCAAGTGTTTTATTGCAAAGTGTCAAATCGTACACTTGCGTTTTGGGAAATGTACCAAACACTGACTTGTACCTGGACCAAAATCGCTATCAAGGGGTAAGTTTTTCTTTCACTTTTTTTCTTTTTGTCTAAAAAAAACATTTTTTTTTCAAATTGCTAGTTACCTAATTTTTAGAAAATTGTTTCACTCGTTATTTGAAGAGCATAAAAAATGCAATTATTACAGACAAAGGAAATCAATGGAATAAAAATAATTCACTATACTGGGAATTTGAATTTCGTCACCGAGAGACAATTTCGAACTGAAATTCAAACTGCCGTGGGTATCATTCCACGAAAAATTCTGAAACGTAGAATAAAATTGTCTAAACGAGGCTTATACTTAAATGATGATGACTGTGATAGTTTAGACGTGCAATTTATAATAATTGATATGAGCTCATTGACTTACATCGATCCGACTGGTGTGAAAACACTGCGAGAAATTGTCGAGGAATATGGTCAAATTGAGATTCCAGTTTATCTTGCAACCTGCACGGTATCGGTATTTGACAATATACAAAAATGTGATATTTACGAAAAAGGGAAGCCTAGTTTTAGAATTTTCGCAACAATACACGATGCAGTATTTTATTCCCAACAAGAACATTCAAGGCCACTTCCATAAAGATAATGGTGTCCAAGACAGTGCATTTTTTTTTCAAGAATGCTACCAGTCGCAGTAACGATTTTTTTATAGCGAACACGCATGTTTTACATTAAACGTATAAACTTCCGTGTACAAAGATAATATTTTTTATGAAGCATAATAATATTGAATCTCGATCTCGATATACTTAAAATCACTGTAAAACTCAGGAGAAGAAAATAATAATAATTATATATTAATGTTGATAAACAGAAAATTAATCATTTCACTTAACATAATTTTAGAAATTAGTCATTTTTTCGCAAAAGCAAAAAAGAGTGGAAGTTTCGTAAAACGTAACATTTTTTCGTCTATTATTCTTTCCAATTAGATCACAGTTTTTTGCATTTTACTTTTGACTACATTTTAGACAATACTAAAATTGTCAATTTCAATATGCATTAACTTCACATTTTTCTCCCTTTAATGATTGTTTTTGTTTTTTTTTGTTTTGTTTTTTTTTCGTTTTTCCTTTTAGTATATAAATTTTCATTAACTCTGCAGCGTTAGACAATATTGATCCACGTTGAGGGAAATTGAAACGCTCGAAAATAAAATAATTTGAAACATTGACACCAGTTTTTAGGAAATGAATAACCAGCTTTCGAAAAGAACAAAATTCAGTATTGTAAATCTTGGCTAATATGCTCTAATCCTAAAACAACATCAAAAATTACGAGAACGTTTTCAGAAACTACGTTAATAATGATATTAATAATAATAATAATAAGAAGAATAATAATAGTAATAGCAATAATATTATTAATAGTTGTAATAATAATAATTGAACATTTTGAACTTTACAGGAATTTAAGCTTTTGAAATGGAAACGATCTTTTTATTTTGACTCAGATTTAGCTTGGCTAGTTCTGATCTAATTAGTGATTATTCATCAAATATTTACCGGTCTCTGTTAAATTATTTCTACAGGATTGAATAAATAAAAATGACGCTTCAAATTTTTCAAGGTAGCTCACTAATGACTGATTCTGTCAGTAAAATTTATATTAAAACTCATAATGAATTTCAAAATCATTATTAAACCAATTAAAAATAAAATAAAACAATCATTTCATGCAGTGATTTTTTTATTAAATTAAATAATTTTCAAAAATTACTAATTTTACTTGAATGAAATGAATCGATTTCGATTTGTTCTCTTTTTTTATAAAGAAAATTTAAGTAAACTTTTTTTTTACTTAAGATTTGTAAATTATAAAACATTTTTCTTTTTTAAAAGAAAATAAAATATTTGAAAACTTAACGCTCATAATGAGATTGATCATAGATGTCCAATTAAATAAAACTTAAAAAAACAAAATATTTAGAAAGTAAATAAAAATTTTTCAAATTCTATTGGCCTCATAAAAATATTAAAATAAAATACCTATTTACATAAAATTATAATTTTCAGTATAAAAAAAAAGAAAATTACCGAATCATTTTTAGTTTTTAATCTACAATTTTTTAGTATTCACTTTTGACAGTCAATGTCGCTAGTAAAATACCCTGAAAATACTGAATTTGCGTTAAATCTCATTAATAAAGATAAATTGAGATTCTGTGAATTATTAATAACTAAACGCTAGGTAAACGATCGCTGGCCGAATCGTTATTTATAATATCATTTTGTGTGAAAAACTCATAAAAGCAAAATTGCTTTTTCGAGGATCTTTTGCTAATATAAGGTTTCTTAGATTTTTTTATACTGAATAATCTATATATCTGGCGACATGTTTGACACGGAACAAAATGTTAAGAACACGTGGAATTTATCCCACATCTAGAATGGGGTTAAAAAAAGAAAAAACAAAACAAAAAAAACATTAGAAAACTAAAATGTACCGAGTTTGATTTTTGTCGCTATTTCAACTCAAGAGGACTATAATTTCTAGATGTAGGGAGATATTCGCACATGAATAAAATTGACTAGCGTACCAATAGTGTACTTTCCGTTCATTCGGAACATCCTTTTGTTAGCACGAATGTTGTGCAAGTGTTTCCAGAATTGATTGACACAATGTACGAACGTTCGGCTGTGTTTCCAAATTCGGTCTTTCCTTCTCTAGAGTTTCCAGAATTTTCACTCCTCCATCTCGGATCAACATTTCACAATATCGTTTCGCTGAAAAAAAATGACAATCAAGAATAACAATTTAATTTACTGTGGCAATTTAGAGAGAACAAAAATTGAAAGAACTCACGATTCTTGGTGCAGACATGATGAATAGCCCAAACGGCCCACAACTGAACTGCGTAAACCTCTTCACATTCAAGAAGAGGAAAAAAAGGATGAAAGCTTCTGTAAGCTACCATTTCGCTCTGTGGTGTTTTCCAATTCGTGACGGCGCGAGATAACTGTTCTGATAAACGAATTCTCTTTGGTCGCAGCAACGAATTCGACCAAGATTCCGGACTATCACTAAGAAGATGAGCAGCAATGCCTGCTGCAAAATAAGACACATCAATATGCTCGGAATCCAAGAGAGATGAAAGCATTGATATAAATCGTGGTTGCAGCAGCTGACATCTCAAGTGCACAACCTGCAATTTTCAGTTTAACATTAATATATGTAGAATTTTATTTCCAACAATATTATTTTATATATGTAAAATTTTTTTTACCTCTGCAATATTATTAAGCAGGCCCAGGACTTTTGTCTCGACACTCGATTCACCTTGAAAAGTATCGAGCACTTCGAGAAAGAGTTTCATTCCCCCTTCTTGTAAGAACACTTTGCAAGTTGTGGCGCTTTCATCAGTCAAATTCCAAAGAGCAGACAATGTAAATTTCATCGTAATATCCACACACGTTGTTTCAACTTTTGATCTGACCATTGTCAACAGTTTCGACATATATTGAGGTTGAGCTCCCAACATCGATGTTTCAACTGTTGAAATCTTCGCCGCCAATATTGAACAAATCGCGACCGACATTCGATTCATCGATGAATCATTGAACGCCGATAAATTATTCATTACTAATCTTGCACATCTGTAAATGGAATTTTTTCTCAATATTAATTTAAATTATTACGCATAATGAATTTTCAATTTAGTACAATATTCAAAATAAATAGTAAAGATTTTTATTTTTACCGATATTTGTCGAAACCAACGTCCTGTAGAATTCTGTCACTACATAGTGTGAGAATTGTATTCTTTTGCATTTGATAATGATTCGGATAAGACTCCATTGCCGTTAACGTTACATCGACGACTTGCTTCAGCACCGAGGGATGAATTTTATTCGCAAGTTCACCTTTCGTGAGATTATAAAGACACGCGGTGCCAGCTATTTGTATTCGGAACTCCTGGGGATGAGCCTTCATTCCAGGAATGACTAATTTAATCATATCAACTCTCACTTCATCGGAACTTGACGTTAAACGGAATAAATTGTATAGACATTTTTGAACATAAATTGGCCTACACGAATACCTTCTAAGTGCTTCGAGAATTTGCGATTCCGTCGCTGTTCCACTTACCTAAAATCAATTAACAATAATAATAATAATAAAATTATCAATATTTTATTGTTTTCTTTCTAAATTTAAACTTACCACCAAATCAGAGTTATAATTTTTATTGAACGGATTTATGAGACTCTCTTCATAGCAAGCGTCAGAATGCATAAGGCCTAAAAAATTCAATTTCGGATGGGCTCGAATAAACTTTTTCAGGTCCTTCGGATCAATTTCGTCTTTTCCTGAAATAATTGAAATCAGATTTTCAAATTAAACTTTACTCTGTTACTAAAACATTCTACTGAATTTATATCATATGTGTGATTTATGCAAGTATTACCTGATATATCTAAACTAGTAAGATGAGGCATACAGTGGACCGCTTTTAAGAAATCGGTTATTTTTGATCTCACTGGTGCAAACATCTCAAAAACGTACGAATCTCGATCATCCGAAATATCCAGATTTCTCAATTCGTTTAAAATAAGTAGAACTGAAACTACATGTCCACACGTGCTGATTTTCACATTGTACATTATTAACGTCTTTAAACGATCTTTACATTTTCTTAATGGCGTTATATCATCTACTTGAGTACAAGAAATATCCAAACTCTCTAAAAGTGGTAAGTCTTCAACAACAATATCCAATCCATGTCTATTGAATTCAGTTCCAGATACGTTTAATGTTTTCAATGCTCTTAAATTACTCAAAGCCACAAGAACACAATATCTGTCGAAAATAGGATTCAATTTAAATAATTAAGATTAACAAATTAGAACGAATAATTTAATTATTAAATAAATTTGATGTACCTTGAACAATCCATAAAACTCCCCTTAGCAACACTTAATGATCTAAGATTCTGTAAACTCCAAGTACCTAAACATGCTATAAGATCATTGATAGCAATCTTTAAACCTTTAACTTCTAAATCTATAACTTTGTGTTCACGTAGAATTTTTAAACCTTTCACGGAAAGATTCGAGGCATTTTTCAATTTAACGTGCCTGAGCCTCGTTGTTTTCGCATCGAACAGCGTTATTGTTAAATCTGATAAAACTTTTCGCTCACAAAGACTATATAATAATTGTTCGGAAATTTCTTCTGGTAAGAATGTATCGGGATCTCTGAAACTGAGTCTCGTCGATGGACCTGAGGTTATATTGTTGTTTGAAGTATTTGCCGGTAAAAATCCTGCAGAAGGTTCTGTAAAAATTTCACATAAAAAAAATTATTAAACTTGAAAATATTTTGTTTTAATTTTAAATATTGTAATTTTTATTTACTGGTATTAGAGAAATTTAATTAGATTTAATACCATTGGAAGAATTGGATGAACAACTGTTAGGTCGACCACCAGTTTCACCGGGATGAACATCACATAAAGCAAGAATGTTGTCGCAGATGAAGTCCATACATACTTCCTGCAAGCTCCTTGGTGATTCAAACATGTTTGTTGTTTTTTTTTCTTAATCGTGCCTGATGTTTTGCTTTCAGGAATGCATTATCATTTTCAATTCTTTTGGATACTCGACTCCTTTTAGAAGAAATAAAAATATTTTTAACTGCATTTTCTACAAAGAAAATGCAATATCAATTATTAATAATAATAAACACAATTCAACGTCAAACAAAGAAAATTCTAAATATTTATAATTTCAAATTAGAATTAAATTAACGTTAGTAATGAATTCGAAGGCGTGATAATTGTATTGTTCTCATTGCATCTTTTAAGGTACACATAATCTGAATTTAATTATTGAAAACAGTAAAAATACAATAAAAAGTTTTACGATTTAATATTACGTTAACATTTTTTCTTAAAAAAAAGTTATATAAAAACATTTGAAACAATTTTCATAAGTTGACATAAATATGAAATGTCACATCTTAATTGTGAATTCTATTTGCAAAAATGATTTTCAGTATGTAATGCAAAAACAAATCTTATCTTATCTAGAAGTTTGTAACTTAAAATCATTTCACTTTTTTTTTCTTTTTTGTGCATCTCGGAAGTTCCGGAACCATCGACCTAAATAATGATTCAAGGCCAGTAAAAATTCAATTTGTTGAAAAAGAAGTTTTGAATTCATACTATTATTAAACCAGGAAGTAATAAAGACATATATAAGAACGTAAAAATTAAAATATCTAAATCAATTTTCTTTGAAGGTCACGACCTGATTTTCGAGTACAACTACTTTTTAAATATTTCCCTTTTATAATACTTTCCCATTTTTTATTCTCATTTATTTTCAGTTCATAAACAAGTTAAATATGTTTTTACTGTTTTATAATTATATCCTGACGGTTCTATATACTAAAAGTCAGGGAATTCTTTCTCGAAAAATCTCGCAGGAGAGTTCTTCAGAATGAATAAATTGAAAAGTAAAAGAGAGTTTTATGACTCAAGTCAATTAACACTAAACTAATAAAAAGGCAAAAATTTTAAATGACAGTTACGTAATGAATTTTTATTGTACAAAAAACAATCTGTAAATTGAATTTTTTGTGTTCTAATTGTAATAAAACATAGAGCATAATTTTAAACAAAAAAGTAATCACTTTATTCAAGTAATTGATAATAAAATAAACAAAATAAAAGAATTAAATGGTTTAATTGAATAATAAAACAAAGTGGACCAGATTTAATGACATTATTAAAATAAACAAGTAAATTTAATATTAGACATGATCGCCATCTTACTTGTTAACCCAGCTGTCAAAAGAATGATAATAATCACATTTTCAACTATTCACATTGATTTAAACAATATATTCTTCACGTTCTAAATATTTAATAATGAGAAGAATTTTAGAGCACCAATATTATGAGAGAATCATTATCTAATTTTATTAAAACGCTTTCTCTGATAAATTAACATCTTTTTAGATCATATACAATCCACCATGTCACGTCATGAATCAATTCGCATAAAAAGAGTGGAATCAAATTTGGAATTTATTTTGAATAACCACTGGCAGATGTCTCTCTCAAAAACATTTAAATTTAACCGCGGATTATTCAATAAGCAAAATATTTAAAATTGATTGGTTCATTGTTTAAAGTGTGTTTCCTGATTGGTGAGAACTGGACAAGTTTTTGATGGCTTGCTTCCATTTTTATGTGAGAAGACGCCATTACGTAATTAGACTGCGAAGTGAGAAGACGCTTTATAGATTTATCTCTTAAAAATATAAAAAAACATCAAAAGAAAAGGTTTGCTTTAGTGTTTAGAAGTTAAAAGTATATTGCACAAGAAACTAAGTTGCGGTTTACATTTTTTGAGTACTCGCATTGTGCTAGCATCATTTTCAACATTTGACCGGTAAGACACTTTGGTATTACATTTTATCATATAACTCGTTTATTTGCATGCTTTCAATGTTTGGAAATGTTATTGCAGCACTAAATATTCTTAATTTAAACAATATTTTGCTACCAAGTATCATCATTACTTGTCTAACATGTAAATCAATGAAACTCGAATTCTAACCTAACTTTTCATGTCATTCTGTGCAGGTTTCATCAGGTTTTAAATTCAAGTTTCATTCAAATTTGTACTGAGTAAAGCAGCTGTTTTTTTAACGTTGAATTTAAAAAAAGAAACATTTCTTATGAAATTGTGGCATATTTTTACGTAAATATTATGTTATTTTAATTTGAATTTCAGAAAGAGGATAATCACTATGAGCAAACCGATAAAGGATCCTGTACCCGGTGATGGGATTCGTTCTCTCAAAAGTACCCCATTATTTCGCGCTATAAACTACGAGCTCTATATTAAACCGGTAATTTTTTACATTTATTATAAAAAATTTTTTTCTTGTATTACATTTTTTATCAAAATTTATTCCTACTGATCAATAATTTTTTCTTAATTGAAAAACCTAATTTCCTTCAATCAAGGAGTTTAAAAATGATAGAAAATTAAATTTTTACTTGAAATCGAGAACATAATTTTTCAAAAATTAATAGCATAACTGAGAGGTAAAATTGAAATCACAGAGAATATTGAAACTCAATGTTATTGGTAACATTTCGCACGATAAAACTGCTCAAAAATTGATAATAAGTCTTTACATGGGTGTTGCAATGATTGTGGTTATCTTTTAATAACAAATCAGAATTAAAGAATTTGAAAAACGAGTTAAGGAGTGAAATAAAATATTTCACGAGAGGAAAAATAATAAAGTTAACAATTGACTTCTTAATTTTTAGAATAAAGTGATAATGGCAATTGGTGCTGTTGCAATAACAGGGTGTGCTGGTTATATCCTTTTTATGCGCTCAAAATACGAGTCAATGGGATTTTATACCGCCGTAGATTCTGACGGTAGCGAGAGGTTTAGAAAGAAAGTTTCTAAGTGGACAGAATAAGCACTCTTGCAAATACTTTGTTTCACGACGATCTTACATATGTAAATAATTATTCTGCAAAATGTAAATATAGTTTATAGGTACGTTCAATATTTACGTACAATCAGTATTTTGGGTATAATCAATCATAAATTTAACAAATAATTTCTAAATTAGTAAAATTATTTAAATAAGTAATTAAAGAACACGATTTTAACTTGGTCAAACTTTTATTTTAGACAGATGACTATAAAGTACATCTAATAACTATTTTTCATGCTCGTAGCGATTTGTTACGAATCGATTTTTGAGCATTATTAAACATTTGACAATACAATTTAAAACTACATTCACAGATATTTTTCATTTTTACTTATTTTAAAATCTTTGGAATGTCCACACTAATTTTTCCAAAGGTACGAGTAGCTTTCAACACTGAAAAATTAAATTGCATGAAGAAGAAATACATTAAATTCTTTATAAAACAGCACGTTAGAACCATTAGTAAATGCGCCAAAAAATTAATTTATATATATTTGATATTTTTTATTGTTTATCAAATATATTCCACACTTGTTCTATATTTCAAATAAGTATTACGAATTAGAACTTAAAAAATATTACTAGGTAAGAAGCATCTTCTGAATGTATTATATATTCAATCTATTTAAATTCTCGTTGATATATTTTTGATAATTTTCACTTATTGTGATTCATCAAATATACAAAAAAATATAATACATTTTATTAATCAAATTGTAAATATTAAAATAGGTATTTTAAAGATTTTGAATGAAATTATCAGTGATAAAATTTTCGTGATATTAGGATAATTAATTATTGAAAATTTTTTGGCAGTAATCAGCTAAAAATTTTATTTCATTATGTCATTTAAGGCCACCGAATTGTGATTCCGATTTAAAACTCTGAATGACATTGATCAAAAGAAATAATAATAAATATTCAAAATAACGTATTAGAAGCAAGAATAATAAAAAAAATTAAGATTTTGACATGTAATGAAATATTCTTTTAATTTAGAATGTAAAAATAGTTAATAACTAAATGAATAAACATAGAAAACAAAAAACATTTCTGATTTAAGAGTTATTATATTTAAAATATTTTTTAAAAATTCATAAAAAATAACAATCACTTATATTCATATTTCTTTATATTCTCTTATATAGGCTATAATAATAATTAAAATAAATTATACATTTTATTATTGCTCATCTGTTTTTCACACATTTTTAAAGTTTTTAATTATTATAATTTAGATTTTTTTTTAATTTTGATAGAATTAATATACGAAATTATTAATTATTATGAAAATTGTCTTTGTAGTTAGAAGATTCAAGTTTAAATTTGAATTTTTCTTTTCTTATGTTGCTAGCATTGCAAAATTGATGATAAGGTTCGTAATTTCTCCGCAAGGAGCGCTTAGTTCCGTTGCAAAAAAGTTATGGCAAGCACGTAAAACGTTAAACAC
>JUFY01036022.1:0-16643 GCA_001855655.1 Leptopilina clavipes
TTAATTATTATTAATATTATTATTAATTACTGGAAAAGTTAAAAAATCTTTGTCTAAAAATTTTAGAAAGTTATTTTAATGATTAATATTAATATGAATATTATTATATTAATAATTATTATTAATATTATTATTCATTACTGGAACAGTTAAAAAATCTTTGTCTAAAAATTTTAGAAAGTTATTTCAATGACACTAGGAATAAAAAATGATTAAACGTTGAAAATTTAATTTTTCAATTCTACCTGTTCATCCATTTAAAAAATTCTGAGCCTTCTATAAATTACGAAATTCAATAAAAATCAAATGATGTAAAGATTAAAAACATATTTTTTTGAATTTCAAAAATTTCCCTAACAAAAAATTTTTCCTCGACTTTCCTTAACTTTCGGCAACACTGAAAATTACATCACCGAATTAATAAAAATGTGAATTAAACTTCAAAACGAAAGAACTTCGCCTCAGTGGAGATTAAATTATACAAAAAAACCGAAAAGAAAGTAAAAAAAAGAAATTAACTTCATTTCGTGATAGAAATGAATGGTTTTTAAAGCGTTAAACACCCAACAGAAGGGAGAAAGAGAAAGAGAGAGAGATAATTTTCTTTCGAGATTTCGTTTGCCCAGTTTTCAGGTCGTTCCATCGAATTGAATTCCCGCGATGTCTCGTCGCGATATTACGTGGCTCTTTTTTCAAGGCTAGGGGAAGATGAAAAGATATGACGCCGTCTCCACCTATATACTTGCACTGTACGTGACTGGCGTTGGAGGGGGGGGGGAGGCTGGGTGAGTGGGGGTATGAGAAGAACCCTAAGGGGGACGACGGGGGTGCGTCAAGAGCATAAGTGCAAAGGGGAAAATGCCCCTAAAGGCATGGTATAACCGTGGGCGGATGGAGCAGCCACACAGTACCGTGAGGAGTGCGTTTCCTATGGTTTAATTGGGCGCGAAATCATTTCCGATGTTATGCGCGGATGCAGTCGTCGAGTAATCATCGTAAAAGCGTCCTCAAAAGAGAGCGCGGTAACGTTCGACGAGTGTAGAAATGATGACTGAAAATTCTCCACCCTCTCTTTACCCTCTGTTTCTACTCTATACTTCAACCCCCCTCCCCCTCACTCTACTCCTCTTCTATCCTCTCTTCCCCCCTCTTTCCCCTTACCTTATATACTTTTCTTCTCATCACTTTTCTCTATTCTTTTTTTTTCTCCATTTTTTATTCGATCCATACAATCGTACTTGCCTCTTGATATATTATTTTCCACCCATCTTCCACAAACTAGGAATTTACTCTTGCTTCAACAGATTCATTTCTCTGGTCCCCTAGAGTCATTCTTAGAAAATGTTCCGCAGAGAGAATGTTTTAATTTTTTTATTTATTGAGCAAATAAATAAAACACTCACATTTAGATCAATAGGGATCAAAATTATTAGGAGGATTAAATATAATATTTGATAGAGAAGAAAAATTTAAAAACATACTACTTTCGGGTAATTTTAAAGTCTGACTAAAAATGACATTTACTACTGATTGAATTTAAGAATAGAATAGAATAGAATTTAAAAGAATATTGTCTTGAAATTGGTTCAGATGGCGTTGAAAATAATTTAATTCTTCGTATTAGTAGTAACAGTTTGCTTAAGTGAGATAAAACGGAAAAAATTTAATATTAGTAGTGTAAGTCAGTCTCCAGTCAGACAAGGTGACCAACTTTTAATATCAGTAGTATAAGTCAGTCTCCAGTCAGACAAGGTGACCAACTTTTAATATCAGTAGTATAAGTCAGTCTCCAGTCAGACAAGGTGACCAAATTTTAATATCAGTAGTATAAGTCAGTCTTGAATCTGACCTAGCAATTTATACAATTTTAATCTTCGTTTCAGTAGTAAAAATTCGTTTCAGTCGGCCAAAATGTTCAATTTATTACAATTATAAATATTAAGTAGTATAAGTCAATAATTAGTCAGACAATGTTTTATCATTTTTCATCTTTCAACGAAATTCAGCATTAAAATCTCGACATAATGTTCATCTTTAAATAGCAGTAGTGTAAGTCAGTCTATGGTAAGACATAATAATTTAAATAATTCGAATTGTAAACTGAGTAGCAAACGGTCCGTTAATGTCAGGCAAAAAGATTAGTTTTAAACTATTTTTATGTTAGTAGTAGTATAAGTCAGTTTTTAGTCAGACATATAACAATTTAAATACTTTCAATCTTTATTTCAGTAGTAGCTTCACGTCAAAGTCAGAAAAGACAACCAATTTTAATTATCAGTAGTATAAGTCACTCTTGGGTCAAACGATAATTTACATAATTTTCATTTTCATTTCAGAGTCGGTCAAACAAGTGGAAAATAGGATAATATTAGTATTATTAGTAGTATAAATCAGTCTTCAGTCAGACATAATAAATTGAAATCTTTGTCAGTAGTAGAAGTCTTTTTAAGTCAGACATGATAATAATCTTTAAATATCGCAGTATTATAAATTAGTTTACGTCAGACAAAACAGTCAATTTTAAATAATTTTAAATATCAGTAGTACAAGTCAGTCTTTAGTCAGATAAAACAATTTGAGTTGTTTTAATCTTCGTTTCAGTAGTAACAATCCGCTTTAGTCAGACAAGATAACTAATTTTAATTATTTTTATTACATAATTTGAAATTCTTGTCTATTTAATTTTAATTCAAGTAGTATAATTTAGATTTCAGTCAGACATAGTAACTAGAAATTTTTGTAAATGTAATAAAAGTTAGTCTTTATTCTCAGAAATAATAACTGTGAATCTTCGTCTCAGTAGTATGAGTCTTTTTAAGTCAGAAAAAACAGTCAATTTTTAATTTAAGTGGTTCAAGTCAATGTTTAGTCAGACATAATGTTTAATTAATCGAAATCTTCGTCTTACTGTGAAAAAATGATTTACGGTAATTTAAAACGTTTCAGTTTCTAGAAATTTCGACTATCAGTAATATAAGTCTGTATTTAGTCAGAAAGTAGTTTCAGTAGTAACAATTCGTTTTAGTCAGACATAGAACGGTCAATATTAATAAATTTTTGACTCCAGTAGCAGAAGTCAGTTATTATTAAGACATAATACATCGTATTTTTTTCTCTAAACTTGTCGGAAAACTATCGGAAATTTGATGTAATTTCGATTTATTTCCCCTAGTTCATTAAAATATCCTCACCCTGTGAAATATAAATATTTTTTCTTTTAAATTTTCTATAGTATTTATATAAAAATTCTTTCTTTCGATTGTTCTACGTTCAGGTGATTATTACATGAACAAGGTAGACGATTGTTAATGAAACTAAAAAAATAATCACCTGAACGTAGAACAACCGAAAGAAAGAATTTTTAAATAAATACTATAGAAAATTTAAAAGAAAAAAAAATATATATATGTAGAGAGAGAGAGAAAAAAAGAAAGAGAGAGAGAGAGAGAAAGAGAGAGAATAGGTTTAAAATTGCACAAAGGCAAGGGACAATAATATAGGTTTTCAAGCCGGTTGAAAAGAGTCTTTTCAAAACGATATATTCTCTAAGCTTTTAGTTTCTAATAGGGAAGCTGAATACTGGTCTCATTTTCAACGCAGAGAATTATCAAATAACATTTGAAAATAATTTCAAAACGAGGATAAATTTTATCTACAAATGTCAATGTGATTCCATTAATTCTCTCTGAAACCATTACATTTCCACTTCAAAAACTATCTTTGCCTCGGGGCAAATTCAGTTAATTTAATCCAGTAGGAAACATCACGTTTTGGTCACTCTCGGAATGTAATTTCCTTTCCAATTATATTTTACAAAATATAATATCGAACAATAATATGGGACACATTAAAATTGTAAATTATGCCCCCAAGAAACAAATTTGTCAAATAAAGGAAAAAAAAAACTGAAAAATTCCAAGTTTTTACAAAATCAAATTTCAATCTCGAAAATTGATACCTTAAAATGTGAGTTTCAAATTTACGTTTTCAAAAGCAACATTGAAAATTAAATTACATGAAATTTGAATATTACTTTTGCACGCCAGTTATTAAAGAAAAGAAACGAGAAAATAGGTGAATTATTTTGTTCGCCGAGGTGTAAACTATTTTACTATAAAGGGATATATTCGAAACTACAAGTCTATATCTTGGTAAATAAAGTGCTTATAAAGTGAGTCTCTTAACACTTTGTGTTGAAACTTGTAAGTAACGAAGTTATCCCCCAACAAAGTAAGGGACAGAAAATTCAACTTTATAATGTTCCTCTTAAAGGTGCACCCATTTCTCATGCAGTTCTAAGCCATAATAAATTTTGCTCCCTTTATCACTAATTATTATAAGTTATACAAGACACTAATGTCTCCTTGTTCGAGGGAAAAAAATGATAATTTCCAGCAAAAGCCTTCGAGGACTTGACATTAAATATAACGATATTAAAAATTTTGTTATTAATCCACTTCCTTTTTCTTTCCTTTAGTTTTTATCATCTCACTATCTTAATTTTCCACCAATTAAAATTTTTTTATTGTTTTTCATTTTTTCTCCCATTTTTATTTGCATGTCTTTGAAAAGTTTCGTTCCTGCTTTATCATGTCAAGATATTTTTCTTCCTTCGATACTTCACGTATCAAACGAATGAATGCAATCTTACATGAAAATAAGAAGTGAAAATGTCGAGAGTTATTAAAATTTTTCTTCTAATGAGTTATTAGTCTACTAAAATTCTGTTTGCACGAGCTGTCACATACATTCCTTGCCTTTGTGCGCCAAAAGACAAAGGAGATAGCACATTATTAATAAGCTTGACAGTTTACGGAAATGCATGTAAGTCTCAGCAGTGTCAGATGCACACATACACACGTACACAGCACACTCTCACTGACAATCAACGCGAAAAGGAAATCCCAGTTATGACAATGTACCCTTATGTCGATTTCTGAATGTTGAATTACGGTTTTCCCGTCTGAATTGTACTTTGTCGCATTGTTTTCCTCGTAATCGTCCGGAACATGGACATATGGTTTTATTCAAGGATTTTTTACTCTCTGACAAACATTCTGTTTCAAATCTGTCGACGCAAACAAAGAATGTGTCGTTTCACTATTACAATACATATAGTTTGTTCAACCGTTAATTGATAAAGAAACGTATGTGCGCTATATTTAAGGAAAAAGAAAAACGAAACATTCGCCAACAGTTTCTGGTTGTTTTATTTCTTCTGGTTTTTCATTCAATTAGCCTTTATCAAATAGAATTAAAAATGCGGTATTTGAATTTTGACAAAAGCTTTGGTATAATAATAATTATTTAAAATCATTTTTTAGTTTGTAATTTTTTTTAATAAACTTTAGATAAGGATGAGGATTTAAATCATTGGCTAAGGATCTATCAATGAGATAATAATTTATTTGGTCGATTAAGGATCTAAATTGCATTAGAATAGAATTTAAACGTAAGTAGATTAGGGATTTAAGTCAGTAGAGTAAGGATTTGAGTTTAGAGATTAGGGATTTAAATCATTAGATTACGGATTTGAGTCAGTAGATTAAGGATTTAAAACTATAGCCTAAGGATTCAAGTTAGTAGATTCATGATATAAATTATTGTGCTGAAGATTTAAATAATTAGGCTTAACAGATTGAAAAACTAGGATCTAAGTTGGTAGACAAGTGATTTAAATCATTAGGCTTGGATTTAAAGTAAGTAGATTAAGGATTTAAGTCAGTAGACTGAGGATTTGAGTTGAGAGATTAGGGATTTAAATCATTAGATTAAGGATTTGAGTCAGTAGGTTAAGGATTTAAAACTATAGCCTAAGGATTCGAGTCAGTAGACTCATGATCTAAATTATTGTACTGAAGATTTAAATAATTAGGCTCAACAGAATGAAAAACTAGGATCTAAGTTGGTAGATAAGTGATTTAAATCATTAGGCTTGGATTTAAAGTAAGTAGATTAAGGATTTAAGTCTACTAGACTAAGGATTAAAGTTGTTAAATTAAGGAGAAAAATCATTAGATTAAGGAATTAAGTAAGTAGACTAAGGATTTAAATTTGTAGTCTAAGGATTAAGAAGATTAAGGATTTCAGTTAGTAGATTGAGGATTTAAGTCTATTAGACTAAGGATTAAAGTTGGTAAATTAAGGAGATAAATCATTAGATTAAGGAATTAAGTAAGTAGACTAAGGATTTAAGTTTGTAGTCTAAGGATTTAAGTTGGTAGATTAGAGATTTAAATCATTAGGCTAGGATTTATTGTAAGTACATTAGGATTTAAGTTAGTAGATTTTGGATTTAAATCAGTTGATTTAGGATTTAAGTCATCAGACCAAGGATTTAAAGTAAGAAGATTAAGGATTTCAGTTAGTAGATTGAGGATTTAAGTTGATAGAATAAGGATTAAACATTAAAGTCAGTAGGTAAGAGATCTAAAGTCGGTTAAAGGATCTAAAACCGTAGCTTAAGAATTTAAGTCAGTAGGCTAAGGACCTAAATTATTGTGCTAAAGATTTAAATATTAGGCTTAACAGATTGAAAAACTAGAAGTTAGATTTGGAAATCAGGGTTACACGTCCAAATTTGGAAATTTGGAAATATTTAAATTATTAGGCTAAGCTTCTGATACATTGAGCTAAACATAAAAACTACAAGGCCAAAGGTCTAAAACATTAGAGTAAAGTTCTAAAATATTAGACTAAAGGTCTAAAAAATTAGACAAAACATCTGAAACATTAGGCTAAACCTTTAAATTTTGATGTTAAGCATCGGATTAATTAGGTTCAAGATTTAAATTTTGATCACATACCTAAAACATTTAAGAAACATCTAAAATCCAAGACATTGGATCAAAGAACTGAATAATTAGGCTAAGGATCTTAAAAATTAGACTAAAAATCTAAATAATTAGTCTAACCATCAAAGTAATTAGCAAATCATCTCAACAAATTGGGTTTTTATTAAACTAAATATGTGGATACTTGGATTGAACATCTAAATCATAAGGTGGAATGTTTGATTCCTTAGGTTAGTTTGAAAAATTACGTCGAACATTTGAATCTTTAGATGGAACATCTAAATTTTTAGTTAGAATATCTAAATACGGTGGAATATCTGAATCTTTAGGTGGAACGTCCAAATAATTAGGTGGGACATCTAAATCTGTAGGTGGAACATATAAATTATTAGGCTAAGCTTCTGATACATTGAGCTAAACACAAAAACTACAAGGCTAAAGCTAGAATGTCTAAATAATTAGAATGTCTAAAAAATTAGGTAGGATATCTAAATCCTTAGGTGGAACGTCTAAATAAATACGTAGAACATCTGAAATTGATAGAGCGGGTAAATAATTACGTGGAACACCTAAATCCTTAGGTGGAACATTTAATCATTAGCTGGAACATCTAAATAATGCAGGATACCTGAATCATTAAGTGGCATGTCTAAATAATCAACTAAAACATCTAAAGGTTGTAATCAAAAGTAATCTAAAGACCTACTATCTAAATATTTAGACCGAACGGCTAAATGATTACGCTGAACATCTAAATGATCAGGCTAAAGAACTAAATTACCAGGCTAAAGATCCAAATTACCAGGCTAAAGATCTAAATTACCAGGTTAAATATCTGAAATACACGACTAAACATTTAAATGATAGACCACTATTCTAATTATCCTACAACCATCGAACGATTTAGGCTGAACAACTACATGATACAATCAACAATCTGCACAAGTAGATTAAAGGATTAAACACCTAAAAGAGCAAACTAAACACCAAAGTTATCAGGGTAAACTAATCATTCAATAAGTGAGACCAACCCTTGAAAAGTTGGACCAACTTCGAGCCAACCGAATTCGCACCTAGGAAAGATTCGACCCAATCCAAATAGAAAAATCCCAACCCTGAACTTATCAACACTTTCATGTGATGAATCCACAAAAAATCATCACTTTCCTTAAAAAAAAAGAAAATATTGAAACCATTTGCAGAAGAAGAGAAATGAAAACAATCTTTTTTCTTCAGCTGAGTGAATGAAATGAGATAAATCATTTCTAAAAAAGCAAAGGATATCAACAGATGGTTGGTTTCTTCAAGGAGCGTACGTGTTCCTTTTAAACTCTTGGCTCCCAAGTGGTATTTGGTATATCACTAGTTGTGAAAAATCCCTCAAGAAGAGAATTAATCCAACAAAGAGAGATGTTCTTCTCATTAATGATAAACATTTCCCCCCACCAAAAAAAAAAAAAAAAAAAGATGTATTGATCGATAAAATAAAAATTTATTCCCAATGGGAAAATAAATATTGCAAATAGAATCAAAACAAATGCAAACTGTATTCCTTTCTCTCCTCCTCCTCCTCGAGATTCTTTCCTGAATTCCCGAGAATAAGAAAGTGGCACTTGCTTAACGCTAATAAAAAAGTTTCTTACAATATTTGAATACTCTTGTCTTTTTTTTTTTTTCTTTCCTAAGTGAGTGTACACTCCTTTTCTCGAGGTGGCACTCGACCCAACCTTTTCGAGGTCATTGTCCTATTGACATAGGGTATATATATATAGTCGATAGACGTAACATCACAGGATGGTTAGTTCGCAAGCAGGCACACTGCCCTGTCAAGTCCACCTACCAATCAATACCCACTCGCACCAGAGCGTCCTGCATCTATATAATCTGCAGATATGTACGGATAAACCGGGGCGTTTGCTTTGCGCTAGAATCAGTACGCAGCTTCCGTGTCCCAAATTCTCTGTCATGGAATATGTCGTTTGTTTTGCAATGAATAGATGTAACATTGCATGACGCCATTGCTGTTCGGCGCAGGATACCAATGATTATCATCTTCGCGCAAATCAATGATTTTGCCAATTTCATATGGACTGTTTACGCAATACAACGCGAGGGCATTCCGATAAAAGGAAGATTAGTGGTACTTACTCTAGTTAGCAGGAATATTCAATAATCACGTGCTTTTCACTGATTCGTAACGCTATTATATACACGGCAAGAGGATCGGGTTTTTCAACTTAATCTCATGCGTATTAATTGACTATATATATATATATATTTAAATTTATATATATATATATGTAGATATAGATGAATGAACATTGAAAACGTCCAATTTTGTCAGAATATTGAGTTACACAGAGGATCAAAAGTCCTTGATAAATTTCCGGCCTCATAAAAGAGGACCCTTCTGCTTTTGAAAACGTATTTTTCATGAATATTTTGCTTTTAATTAAACATTCATGAAAAATCATTTTTTCACGAAAAAAAGTCCTTACTGTAGAATTCTATCCGCTCTTATAGATATTCCATTAAATTGCGATTTACCGATAAAATAAAGTTAAAGAGAAAGTTGAGAAGACTAAATTTTCCTAATCTTTCACTTGTTATGTACACTGGAAAAAAATTTATTTAATTCAAATAAGTGATTACTTGTCTATTATCAAATAAATATTTACCTACTTGAATCAAATAAACTTTATTTAAATCAAATAAACTTTATTTAAATCAAATAAACTTTATTTAAATTAAATAAACTTTATTTAAATCAAATAAACTATAATTAAATCAAATAAACTTTATTTAAATCAAATAAACTTTATTTAAATCAAATAAACTTTATTTAAATTAAATAAACTTTATTTAAATCAAATAAACTATAATTGAATCAATAATTTCTGTATTTGAATCAAATATCATTTAATTGACTCAAATAAAGTTTATTTATATCAAATAAACTATAATTGAATCAATAATTTCTGTATTTGAATCAAATATCATTTAATTGACTCAAATAAAGTTTATTTGATACAAGAAATATTTATATGATAATAAACAAGTAATCGGTTATTTGAATCAATTTTTTTTTCAGTGTCAACGGAAAAGATTATAAAGTCACTGTTACAATTTACAAAGTAAAATCTAAACTATTTGGAATTTCTGCTCATTTTTGTCAATTTTTACTATTTTCGATGTAAATTTTAAAACTAACATTACTAAAATTTACTTTGAAACTAGTGAAATTTACTCTGGAAATAGTAAGAATTGACAGAAATTAGCAGAAATTCCAGATTTTAGACTTTGTAGATTTTACTTTATAAATAGTAAAAGTTACTTTATCCTTTTTTTTAGTGTATTTTGACCAAAATTATTAATTATATTTGTTACCAATTTGTTCGACCTCCATCACTTAGAAAGCAATTATCGTCAAAAATTAAAAATTACATATCAAAGACTCACCAATTGTTGATGAATTCAGCATTTTTATCCAACAGTCATTCCTTCCAATTCTGTAATAAAAACATAAAAATTATATTAAATCACAAATGCAAATTATAACACACGAATAAAAAAACATTCTTTCAAATTAATACAATTTTCCAAAAGGAAGAGTAAAAGAAAAGTCTCGACATTAATTTCCAAAATTCACAAAGAGTATTTTTTTTAAATTTTGTTTCGCTTCGATACATTTTAAAATTATTTACCGTTACATCTATAAATATATTATAATAAATAAATAAAACAAAGTTGAGCAATTTTTTACATTTTTTTATTTTTGTTCTTTTTTTTTACAATGAACAAAAAAAAAAAAGAAAATACTATTTTGCATCGTTGTAAAGTAATTGACATTGTAATGGAACGTGTACAAAAGACTTTGTGTTTTACAAAGCAGAAAGAAAATCAAGGAAAGAAACGAATGAAATTGGAAAAGGAAAAAAATTGTTGATTTTCAAAAGAAAGTTCTTGAAAAATGGTGAGGAAAAACGCTTGAAGAATTTGACATGAATGACAGGTTTGACTGCTAAATATATTGAAAGTATACACAAAAGTGTAACAATTAAAAATTTTTAATAGTTCTCAATTTCTCACTACTAAAAAGTTACTAAATAACGCTAATAACAATAATAATAATAATAATATAATAATAATAATAATATTAATAATAATAATAATTCAAAGGGTTACGCAGATTTTTTACTTCCCTAAGAAAATAATAATAAATAATAAATAGTATTAATAAAATTTTTCTAAAGAGTTTTCTTTTTTCATTAACTTTGATAAAAAGAACTTGAAAGGGTACCAGTATTAAAATTTAAAAGTTTAATAATAGTGTGAAAAAATATTTATAAATTCATGTGATATAATGGCCAGTAGTATAAATCAATTTTGATCAGACAAAATCATTCCAAATTCTTGTAATTTATTTAGGTCATACAAAACCTTTTCAAATAAATTACTATGAATAAAAAAATAGAATGTTAGACAAAATACTCCAAAATTCTGATAATTTATTATCAGTAGTAGGAGTCAATCACAGTAAGACAAAACACAGCAAAATTCTTTTATCGTACTAGTAGTGGTAAAAATTAATTTTAGTCAGGCAAAAATATTCCATGTTTGATATTTTTCCAGTACTATTCATAAAATTTTTAGGTATATTACAATTATTGCAGTTATTATTATTTGTTATAATTATAATTAATTATTATTGTTATTATTATTGTTATTATTATTACTATTTTTATAATAATTATTGTCATATTAATTATTATTGTTATTATTATTATTATTTTTATAATAATTATTGTCATATTAATTACTATTGTTAAAATAATTATTATTGTTGTAATTACTGTTATATTTATAGTTGCAATTATTATTACTATTATCACAATGACTACATTGTTATAATTTTGATAATTATGTAAGCTCTTAAAAACAAATTTTTCCAAAAACATATTTTTTTCATCACAGCAAAAGGTTAAAGAGAGACATATCTTTTTTTTTCATAACTCTCCAGTGTAAAGTTTATCCCACTAGGAGCTAAATCATTCACCTTCAAGCCTCTTTGCACACCTGCTCACAGACACCATTTGTGGTTAGACATTCTGCATGAAAATTTGCATCTCTTCTTATGAAAACCACATGAATATTGCAATAATGACGTCGTAAACAATATCCTTCAAGTAGGAGTGAAAATAACTCGAAAAATATACAAGACACAAGAATAAAAATATTTTATCCTTCACATTGTCATAAAAATTTGTCTCCATCCATTTCTCTAACATTCATTCTTAAACGATTATAATTTTTTCTTCTGACATTCTCTTTTATATTTATCAATTTCATAGTTACTTTTGTATTTATTTTTCCATCTTAATTTATATTCAGTTTTTTTTTTAGTAAATATAGACATAAATGTTTTGTTCAGAAATAAAAAATTAAAGGAAAATTTCAATCTTTGGTAACAAATCTGTTTGGAGGGAGAGAATAAAAAAAATGTCTGACACAGACATACTTTTACTACTGAGGACAAAATTTGTACAAACACTATGACGACATTTGGAAATGTTTTGTCCTTTTGTCTGGACTAAAGTTGTCAGGAACAAGAGGCAACTTCTAATTTCTCCATATAAAAAACTAAATAGTTGCCACATCGTCACATAAATAAATGATGAACAAAAGTTCCTTGAAGTGTAGTAAACATCACTATACTCTTGATATTTTAAATTTAATGAAAGTATACATCCATGAGATCGTAAAATATGCGAGTGCTCAGAGGACGCCACAACGTATTCCGTGCACTAAAATGCATGAGAACTTTAATGTGCCCTGGATTATGGTAAAGCTCACTTGCTTTTAAATGGCCAGTGTAGAGAGAGAGAGAGAGAGAGAGAGAGAGAGAGAGAGGATGAGGAAGAATGGCGAATTACTCCAATTTAACATTTCAAACACGATCAGAATGATGCATAAGAAAATGCAATTCTTTTATCCAACAAGAGTTGCGTGAGATATTCTTCCTATGATAAACTCCCCCTTTTTTTTACCTCATCAGAAATTTATATTCTGAATAAATTTAACTACCTTTTCATGTAAGAATTTCAAGCAAGAACACTCGAAAAATAGCTCAAAAAAAAGAAGAATCGATAAAAGTCCGTTAGCTTTATTTGCCTGCTATACTTCTATTTTACTCTCGTGTCATTCTGAAATTTTTTAAACTATTTTTTTTTTAAACCATTTTCCAATTGGAATCTGTGAGATTTCGTTAATTGAAAAAAATTTGTATCAGGACAAAAGGAAAAATTTCATATAATTGCAGAGAGAATTTATTTCTTTAAATCTCGCTTTCTTATTATCGATGTAAATCCAGTGGAAAGATCGCTGTGTAATGAGAAGTAAATGGCGCATGCCAAACCCTGATTTCGTATTCCGAATCTGCAACACATTTGCTCGCAAACGAATTTACTTACAGACGGAGAAAATCCACATACTATGCTTGGGAGAAGTTCTCTCTTGTGTCAACCTTCCTCGAATACTTTCCTTTAAAAGCACCTTCAATTTTAACTTTCAACTATATATTCACCATCTTCGATTCACTCCTGAATATTACGTGAATCAAAACTGATGACGAACTTTGATAATAATAATGATAATAAAAATGCAAATAACAATAATAATAAAAATTATAAAAGTAATAGCAATCATAATAATAATAATAGTAATAATAATAATAATAATAATAAAAATAATAATAATAATAATAATAATAATAATAATAATAATAATAATAATAATAATAATAATAATAATAATTTTATCACTCAAAATAGTAAATTTTAATAATAATGATTTTATGCCTGACAACTACATAAATTGACAAAATTGTATTATCAGTAGTAAAAGTAACTTTCAGTCAGACAGAAAAATATAAATTTACTAAATTGTACTATTAGTAGTAAAATTAAATTGAAGTAAGACAGTACTAAACTTAGTTCATTTTACTTCAAGTAGTAAAAGTAAGTTTAAGTCAGTCAGAACTCTATAAATTCACTACATCAGTAGTAAAAGTCAAAATTTAGTCAGACACGAGTGTTATGAAATTTTTTATTAGTTTTACTGTAGGTAGTTAAAAAAAGTTTTAGTCAGACAATTATTCAATCAATTATTCAAAATTGACTGTTTTTTTTGTTATTTTTCTAATAAAAATTAGTTTTATTTAATAATTGCAAAATTAGTACTATCGTACTATCAGTAGTAAGAGTAATTTTAAGTCAGACATGTGTATTAACTGACTTGTACTATCAGTATAAAACTGACTTTTACTACTATCAGTAGTAAAAGTAATCTTTAGTCAGACAAAATTGCTTAAATTCGTATAATTCTACTGTCAGTAGTGAAAATAAGTTTTATTCAGACAATATTTTTCAATTATTTTTCAATATTGTTTACTACAGTTAAAAGTAAATGCACTTATTAATCGATAAACAATATTATAAGTATGAATCAACAGAGATATCCTGAAATGATAACATAATTATCGAAATAAGATAATTAAGAATTACACTTCTCCGTAAATATAATTCCTTCTTGCAAATCTAGTTTAAATCTTTAAATTTTCAATAAAATGGAATAGTGAAGAAACCTGTTTATCCTGTGGGTTACAAAATAGGTAGTAAATAATGGTATGCAAAGAGAGTCGATTTGGATGTAAATGAAAGGATAATATTGGCTAGACAGGATCAAAAGTTATCCTCAGACTTTCATCTACTTAGCGGCAATTTTAGTTTCTGATAGAAAAAAGAAAAAAAAAGTAGTGAAGAGAGAGAGAGAGAGCGAGAGAGAAGAAAGGAGTGGGAAAAGTAGTAGGGGAGAAAGCTATCACGTCAAGTGGAGGGGAATGGGTTCTTATGGAGGGCAAACTGATTAAAGGGGATGGTAAATCGTCGATAAACCGCCATCAAACTCATTTCAGAGCCATTTGATTCTGATCAATTTGGAAGGATATGAAGAGAACACGTAGCGACACTCCCAGAGGGACTGCGTTAATTCTGGTATACCTGATTAATCGGAAACTCTGGACTATAGCGTAAACAGGTACGAGATAGTCTAACGCAGTAACTATCAATACATGGTCACTACAAAACGATATAATGCATCTTGCCTGTAGCCTCTCATCGACCTCGATATTGGAACATTAGACGCTAGAATCCATTCTCATTTAATCTATATTGAGATAGTTACAATCGCAAAATACTCTTCTTGAATCTCAAATTTTACAATTAAAATAAAAATCCCAGGAGAGGAATTTTCATCAAAAATATTTATTTCCACCATCAGAAAAAAATTATTACCATTATTATTATTATTATTATTATTATTATTATTACTATTATTATTATTATTATTATTATTATTATTATTATTATTATTATTATTATTATTATTATTAAAAAAATTAATACCACCGTTAAAAAAATATTTATGTTCTAAAATTGCACGACAAGTATTCAACATGACAGACGAAATAATTATTTTCATTTTCTGAAGTGGAACAAATTATAATCGTTGTTTAAAATTCTATTGTACTTAAAAATAATTCCCCCTCCCCTTAACACTAAAGGTTCTGTATCTTATGGGAGGGGGTATAAGTATTGCATAAGAGAGGAAAGGCAATTACAATTAGCTTAATTGGTTGGGATTACTGACCAAAGTTGATAACCAGAGTAACCATAATGACAGTTGTTGGCTTAACGGCACAATTGGTACTGATAACTAACTTGATTGCTTAGCTCGCTTTGCTGTATCAATTTGCTAACAATAGACCAACTAAAATTCGTGGCCACTCGCCGATTGCTATGTAAATTACCGTAATTAACAATGCATTACCGCAAATAATGATTTTTCCGTTCCAGATTTCCGCTGAGAATATGCCAAGCATGAAATGAATTTATGTACATACGTATAATATAAACGTGAAACAAACAAATTGAAATTTATCAACAAAATTGTTTCTGAAATGGAAAATAATTGAAAATAAAAAATTTTCATGGTAAATTTGAAAATGTTGACAAATGTGATTAATTTTTTAATAGATGTTAATTAAGGGGGAAAATATCAAATAGAAGGAGGGGGGAATTGAAAAATATGGGGAAAATTTTCAATTAACGTATATTGATGAAATTTATTTTAAAATTGAAAATTGGAACATAAATTTTTCATTGCAATACTACGTTCTCTTGACTTGAGATTCTTATTTCGTATTTTATTCTGCATTCAAAGACCCTCTTAAAGGAGCTTATGTCGGTCGAACTACGAACATATCTGCACCTTAAGCTTGTCTGAATGCACTTTCTGAATCCTCGCACAGTCTCTAAGCTTCAATCGAGTCGTAGTGTCTACCTTTTGTTATTTCATCTTTTCATTTTCCGTAATATTGTAAAGAACATCTAAAGAGTTACTTTATTTTTACATCGTTTTGTCAATTATTTTCCCAATTTTTTATCTTTCATTTTATTTCCTCAACATTATTAAAAACAAAACAAAAGAAATTTATTTCACTTTATTTATAAATCTTCACCGTAAAAAATAAAATTTAGCAATTATATGTATATTTGCAAGTAAACAAAATTATAATTATAATTTATTATTATTACATTAATAAAAAATAATTTAAAAATAATTTTTATTTTCTTACCTATTATATGTTATATTATTATTATAGTAATAATAATTATTATAATTACAATTTTAAATTGTAATTAAAATAAAAATCCCCTTATGTAAATAATTATTTTTGTTTCTTCCTTTTCAGTTTTATAATTAAATTAATTACAATTCCAAAATTATAAA
>JUFY01036028.1:4838-23047 GCA_001855655.1 Leptopilina clavipes
TGTAGTGGTTAACCCTTTCGGTGTCACTTCAACTTTTCTTTTTATTGGCGGAAAAAAAATTCCAATAGCCAAGAATTCTTAAATATCGTTTTTTGGGGGAAAACAATTTCATTCATTTTTGAATATTGAATTTGAAGAACAGGTTATATGTATTTGTATATATATATATATATATATGTAGTGATGTTATGAGATGTCAATAAGGTCGAACTCGTGCAATCTTAGTAACACGACGGATAATTACTCAGATATTCTTGAGAAGAATGTCCGAGCTATCTAGATAGCATTAATGGGGCAAGCTTTCAACCGTTATCGTGTATGTTTTTTTACCAGGACAGGCGCTCGAACAGATAAAATGTACTCTTACTCTCCAATACAATTAACCTTTATCCGTGTATTTCTCCGGTTAGAAATTCCATTACGAACCATTTACACTCTACACTCCTGACGTTTCATGTGATTACACAGGTTTATCAAAGAAACCCTGCAGGTAAAGATTATACGATTTTTTTTCCCCTTTTTGCTTAAACCGAAAGACGGGAAGAATTTTCATTCCTTTTGTCCGAGAATTTTGTACCGATTTTATATATTATTAATATTTTCTTATCTTTTTGATATAATTTTCCCCTCTTGCAAATATTTTCAAAATATTAATTTATTTCTCACTCATTATTTAAACTGGAAAATTAAAAATCAATTTTTTAATAAGAAAACTATTTTTGTTATTTAGTTATTTCTTATTTAGTTATTTTTAGTTAACTATTTTTCAGTTACCAAAAATGGATGCAATTTGTAATTAAAATTTCAATTCAGGAAAATTGTGATATTAATTAAAAAAAATAAATTTAATTCAAAATATTTATTTTTTTAATAATAAAAATCCAGGGTCATAAAAATCGTTGCAAAAAGTAGGGAAAAAAAAACTTCTCTCGGCTTTCTAAAGTGATGAAAGAGATATTTTCTGAATACTAAAAGGCATATAGGAATAAAATTAATACGATCGCGATTCGTCATAATTTCTTGTCTGGAAAGTGTGTGTGTGTGTTTGGTCATTTAACAATGAATGTTGCTATATATATATGTATATATATTCGCCCTCGCATCTCGTTCCAACTTTCACGATGGCCGGACCATGAAAGGGACATCAATTTTGAATCCGATCTTGGATACGGTTGGTCACTCCATCTCGATCAGAACAACAACCGGTTTTTCGTATTTGCGCACTGACATCGTAAGAAGGTTCATTATGATTATTACATTCGCAGCTCTTTGGATTAAGGAATGAGAAAACGATCTCAACGATTATGCCAGCTTCAAGTTTTTGAGGTTGCATTTTGATATGAATTGGCTCGTTGTCGCGACATTAAGACACACACTCACGTGTCAAAAATGGAAGAAATTGCGCGCGCGATACTTTGCGCATTACATTAATTTACTTACCTCTATTTATTGAGAATGAAAGCAACAAATATTTTCATCCTGAATATAATTTCATATTTACATGTCTAATTTGAATAATTTCAATTTTTTTCACCTTCTTTCATGATTCGCTTAATTTGTCTGAGTGTAATATTTATTTTAAAAATAGTCGAATTTACAATGTGAAAAATATAAAAAAGGTCTGGAATTTTGAGAAAAAAATTTATAGATTTATAGAATTATAGATTTTCACCTTTTTTTTGTTTTTGTAAATGATTTAATTGATATAAAATTCAATTTTTCAAAATTTTTAACGAATTAAAATTTACTTCTTAGTACAAATTTTAGTAAATCTTAATTTAAATTTTAAATTACTTGAAGTATTGCTTGATTAAAATTGTAATCGATTGAAATTTTAATTTCTTCTAATACTAATTAATCTTCAAATCAATTAATCCAAAATTCAATTTTTCGACATTATCATATATGCAAAATATAATTTATCCAAATTTCAATTAAATCAAATTTTAGTTCAATTTTCAATTTAATTAAATTCTGGTTCAATTTTCAAGTGATTCAACTCTTAATCAATCCTAATTTTTATTGATCAAACAAAATTTATTAACAGCAATTTTTAATTTTCTAATTTTAATTTTAATCAGTGACTGACTTTTTGATATCAAATTAGTTTTTTAACATCTAATTTGACTTTATTCAAAATGTAGGTACACGGAAAAAAATATAAAGTAACTCTTACTATTTACAAAGTAAAACCTCAATTGTCTGAAAATTTTGCGGACTTCTAGCAATTTCTACTGTTGCTAGAGTAAATTTTACTAATTTTACTAAAATGTTGTTTGTAACGGAGTAAAATTTACTCAGGGAATAGTAAAAAATGCCAGAAATACGCAAAAAATCCAGTTAATTTAGGTTGCCAGTAAATTTTATTATTCACAAAGTAAAACATGTCTTTAATTTATCGAAACTTTTATTATTTCCGGAGTAAATTTTACTCTTTACGTATAGTAAATTTGAGAGAAATCAGTAAAATTTACTTTGGATGTTATAAAGTTATTAATTCCAAAGTAAATTTTAGTTAAATTAGTAAAATTTACTAATAACCTAAATTGTCTGAAATTTTTGCGTATTTCTGCGACAATTTTTACTATCGCTAGAGTAAATTTTACTCATTTTTCTAAATTTTACTATGGTATTATTAAAATTTAGTCTGGAAATATTAAAATGATAAAAATTACTAGTAAATTTTTCTATACTACTAGAGGCATTTACTTCGGAAATTGTAAAAATTGAGAAAAAAAATTTATAAACACAATTACATTGCGGTTGAGTCTCTCAAGTTTATTCTTGCCAAGTTTGATAAAATTCTGAAATTTTGAATTTACACTAAAAACTGTTTTTATATTAAATGGTTTAAGTGGAGTTTAATAATAAGAGTTGTTTTCGATAAAAAAAACTGGTCCATTAAGACTCTGGTTCTAAACAAGAATCCGGCAAAAGGTGATTTTGCCTTGATCTGAAGAATTCAGGCGATTTTCTCCTCCAATTTCTCTTGATTTACTGTCAATATTTGTATCTTTGGGCAAAAATGTTGAGTGGCTCAACAAACATTTCCGATATGAAAATGGGCCTATACTTTCCGCGGTAGTCATCAAAAATCGGAAAAAAAAAAATTTTTTTTTATTTCTGGAGAAAGATACCTGCGGAGGTAGAGTTGGTAGTGGCTTCGAGGTAGTTGAATGGTTCATCCCTCTTGATGAAATGGTAGCTTGTGTATAATTGAAATCCTGTGTTCCTCGGTCAGCTGATATGATGTCGGGCCCTTGGGCCAGGAGTAGGAGGAGGAGGAGGCTCACACACGGAATGTATATTCAAAGCTTCATCCATCCCATCGTTTCAGGGTGTCACTCTCTCTCTCTCTCTCGTTCGGTTCACTCTCGCACGAAACAGAAGGGTATCACACTAAAAGGACCAACACTGTTGAAGACTATAAGCCGATTATATATACACTCCCAAATATTGAGACGTGCTTGAGGAGAGTCGCAACCGTGTGGGCTCCAAAAGTTTCTCGCATATAGTGTCTTCGGTGTACATGCACTTAATCCTTGGGTATACGCGAACCTCGTACATCACCTGCACGAACCAACGTCAACGATGAAGCGAGATAAGTGAATATCACCAACTACCATCCACCTTCTCATGGGTCTTTCAATATCGAATTTCAAATCGCTTCGCCGTCAATACATACACACATACATTTATGTCCCAGTGACAAGCCAACTTGACCATCAATTTATGCAGATTGATACATTTTTACTTCCAAAATCACTTAGGAGAAGAAAACAAGAACAAATTCAACCATTTCTTTTTCTAATTTGGCCCAACTTGGTTGTAATTAGTATTTATTTATTGTTTCGAAAGAAAGGTGCACTCAGAAAATCCTGTTAACAAAATAATTTTGTTAGGCACTTTTTGTTGTGCCAACAAAACTTTAAAAAAAATGTCCTCTAACAAAGTATTTAGTTGGCTCCACCAAAAAATACGATTGAAGCTTTTTTTTCGTACAAGCCAAAAACCAAACAATAATTTGATTGAATTACCAAAAGTATTTTTTTGGGTTTAAGAGAAGATTTGTTGGGACAACTAAAAAATTTGGTAGGCCCAACAAAACCGATTTGGTTGGCCTAATCAAACGGTTTAGTTGCCTCTTTATATCAAATAAAGAATTTAGTAGCAACAATCAAACTTTTGTTGATGGCAGCAAACATTTTTCTGAATGTGAGTTAATTGAAAGTTTATACATTGTACTAACGAAGGTGAGGATACGGCAATTTTAAATGCAACTTCGTTTACTGATAGTAATATCAAATTAGCACATAATAACGGGAATTGTACTTAACCCCTGTGACCATCAGCCTGAGGGATAATAAAAATCTCGAGACGAGATGATAACAAAGTTTGGAAACAAGCCTTATTTTTTAATGGTCGTACTTGGGAGAGTGATTCATGTGTTTTAACGAATTTACTGCTCATTATATTCGCAGTGGGACTGTATTATCTACCAGCTCATTTCCGCTTCTACCAAGGTCAACAAGTAGAAAGACATTACCTCAAAATACACACACACACACACACACTCACTCACATTTGGCTCATTAGCGAAAATCTCGAAAGCGCTCCATATTTAAATCGCCTAATATCATTAAAATAATTCCATTAAATTTCGAATTTTAAACTTTTATTTTCTCAATCAGATTTTACCGTTAGTGAGAAAAATATCAAAAATTATCATTGAGAAACTTTTGTAACAGATAATTAGTTTAATCATTTAACTCATTAAGTTCTTTACTGCCTGTGTTTAAATTAGTTGTATATAATTATTGCGGGAAAATAAATGCAAAGAGAGTATCAATGTGCACTTATTGAGTTTCACCTATCTGTGAGCAATTATATGCTCACCTGCCTTGATGTCTTCTTATTAACAATTAAAATTAATCAATTCCTAAGATCAGTTGATCTCGTTTGAAATCATAAATAATTATAAACAACCCTAAGTATCACTGTAAACAGAAAAGTATCAAATTGATACCAAAAGTATATCAAATTGATTTGGAAATTTTTATACCAAAATTATCAAATTGATTTGGAATCAATTTGATACTTTTGGTATCAATTTGTTACTTTTAGGTTAACAGTGTGTTTTACGTCATGAAAGGAAAGGAAAAGTAAAATATTGAAATGTTTTACACCATTAGGTGAAATGAACATGTTAATTTTGAATTCTCTTTCTCCTCATAATAATAACAATGTCTTATATTAGCGTTCACGTTATATCGTCACGTAGATGAATTCTGTCTTGAATTTGAGATTTGCAGTTATGCAGATTTTGAGCATAAATTAGAGCAGTGTTTAGAATAATCGTTTTAGCCCTGACGTGTATGAAGAGCCCGGGCGCAAATTCAGAAACACATACAACCTTTGACAAATTTGTCGTGAGAAAAGCATTTCTTAACCAAGCTGAGATTGTTTCTAAATAGAGGGATTCTATAGTTTATGCGCCTCCACTCATCTGATATATGATGGTCATATATTCACCCAAGTTTCAAGCTTTCCAAGCTCCCCTGACTTTACTAAGTGGAAAAGGGAAGACCTATAGTTGTTTACGCCACAATCCCTTCATTAATATCCGCCAACTGACCTTTCCGTCTTCCAAAATATATTTTGCGGTTCCATTCAATTTGCAATTATTACATCATTTTTAGCTCGAGTATTTTTTTCAAAAATTCTCTTATTTAAAATCTTCCACATGGAAAAAAATTTATCTCAAACAAATCAAACAAAGATCTAAGGTTTCTAAATTGAAGAAATGTTTTGGAAATAAAATCTTTTTTTAAACTTTTTCCCAGAGGATAATTTAACTTTGATCGCTGTGTTTCGCTGTATCTGAATATGTATAAAATTATTGAAAATATTTCTTTTAAAGTAAACAAGTCACCCGTGCAAGCAGATGTTTGCGAGTTCGTCTATATATAAAGAGAGAGAGAGAGAGACTCGAAACGCGGTTCTAAACACTATATTAACCTGCGCGCTAAATTAAACCGGACGCGCTTTTCGGCTCATTCAGGCGGACATATTTCAACTCAAAACATCGCCAGGATTCACGATCCAACTGAATTAATCTCGATTCATGACTGTAACAAAACGATACCCCTTTATGTTTCACTCATTGTGTCTCTCTCAACAAGACAATTTCTTTTTTTTCTCCCTGAAAAGGATACAAACTCTTCATTTTTTTCTGGAGCGGAAAAATGAAATGAATTTTTTCCATTAGAGAATGAAAAATCGAAAACAATTTTGTTCTTAAAGGAAACGGTTTCTATGAAGAAACTGTTTCTTCCATTGAAGAAATATTTTTCAAAACATGAAATGAATTTTTTCCAGTAGGAAATATTTTCCAAAAACCAACATAAGGAAAAACAAACGTCTGAAATTGATTCATGTTAAAAAATATAGTCTTTTTAGTGTTGTAATATTTGCCACACTCCACGACAGTTGTAAATAGTTATCCAGAATGACAGTTGAATTTTGCTGGGTCTGTAAGTTCGTTATTTTGCTTGATTCTTTGTTTTTTTCCTCCCCCCAAAGGCCTCTCAGTTTCTGACGTTGTTGCTTTGGCAAAGTTTTGCACTGCACTGAACAGTAAAATATTCGAAAGAAGTTGGTGGATCATTCGCCTGTTGGAGGAGAGGAATATATAGTATACAAATGTGGAATTGGAGAAACGTATCTTGAAGTAGTCGGTCAGGTTTATCTTTGTCTTCTCTTTATCTGTTCTTTTCCCTTTTCGATAGAGGAGAATCCTTTCGTATCCTTATTATTATTTCCTTTTGCCCGGCCATTGTATTTTGGACAAAGCCAAGATGCAACGAATAACAGCTACCGGTCTTATCCAGCAGGCAACATTCGACAATATCAGAATGAAGAAGACATATATCTTGCTTTCAATTTCTCCTGAGAATAAGATGCGCCTTATGCAAAATTAATGCTCCCTCTTGGAAAACTCATCGAAGCATTATTTCAAATTCGGCAAGAAAAAAAATCGTTTCGTATTTTAGAAAATCATTTTCTTATTTGAAAAATTCTTATAGAAGTAAATTATGTTTGCTCCTAGGGACTAAATCGACCCTTTTGGACCCTAGAGTGTAGGATGAATTGAAAATTTCTAAATTCAATTACTTGAGAAAGGAAGAGAAAAACAGTTCCAAATGAAACCAGTACAGAAATAATTTGATTTAAAATGGATTTATTATTAGCAGGATAAAAAAGTTGATCGGCTATATGCGCTTAATTATTGGTTATAAAATTTTCCCTCAAATTTGCTCTATATTTCTTCCATAACGCTAATACAGATAGCCGACATGTCACTATAATTTATTTCATTACATGTAATATAAGGTCTCAATTTATTAACTGTTTTCATTCGAGTCTAGACTTGTGACCTTTTGCATTATTAACATACCCGCTCTCCTAGAATTAAAATCAACGTTTGAATTGATTTCTAATTATGTGCTTCTGTATTCTATTATAATTCAAACGCCGCTTTTATTTTCACCTATATTAAATTCTCAATTTAGTCCATTATTATTATAATAATATTCGCTTCTATAATTCCACAAACTGTTATATTATTATAATAATTTATCATTAGCGAATGTACATTGACAATTTTAATGGAACAAATTTCTCATTAAGGAAAATTTGGTTCTGATGTAGAAAATTCTTTTCATAAGTTGAATGAGGATTTGAAATGCACATATATGTAAAGTTAACATAATGTGTAAAACGATCGTGTTCTATTGGAAGCTTGTTGATGTACCTACTATCCTTTCCCGAGATCCAGCATCCAAAGTGAGTGAGACAGAAACCTGCCTGGTCTCAACTACCTTTTACATGAAGTCGAGTCGTGGGGTCAGTATATTGGTCCAAAGCGTCTCTCTCTCTCTCTGATATTATCTTCAAAACATGGATACCATGTTTCTGCTCGCACAGATTCATTCACACCGATGATAAATATTCAAATACTCCTCCGATTTTTAATTATTTTCATCGTTCACATAATTATATTTAATGATTTTATTATTCTATATCCGACTTTAGTAAGCTATAAAAATATTACAACTTTCATTTGCATACCAAACTCACTGAATTTTCATCTTCTCTTTAAGCGTTCATAAAATTTTAAGAGAGTAATTAAACTACATTTTCAAAGTGCACTTTGAGATGTATATTTATATTATATTATTGTAGATTAAGATTTATATATATATATATGCATAATCTCATATTATAATCTAAAAAAATTAAAATTCGAAGTACTTTTCGAATGTTTGGTTATTTTAATAAAACTATTAAAATTCACTCAAAATAGTCAAAATTCACAGAAATGCGTAGAACATCCAGTTAGTTTCTACTTTACTATGAAATAGTAAAAGTTACTTTATATTTTTTTCCCTGTGTTAAAATGGAAATTGACTGTAATTTATGAGCATTTCTGCAAATTTTGACTATTTTACTATTTAGTAAATTTTACTACAATCTGTACAGCAGTTTTTGATAAAATATGTAAAATTTACTTTGAGAATATTAAAATTTATCCTGGAAATATTCAAAATTTACAGAAATTCACAAAAATTCCAGTTAGTTTCGATTTTACTATGAAATAGTAAAAGTTACTTTATATTTTTTTCCCTTTAATAAAATGGAAACTGAATGGAATTTCTACCTATTTTTTACATTTTTGACTATTTTACTATTTAGGAGATTTTACTATCTCTGAAGCAGATTTTAATAAGATTAGTAAAATTTACTCTGGAAATAGTCAAAATTCACAGAAATTCGCAGAAATTCCAGTTAGTTTCTATAATTTACTCTGGAAATAGTTAAAATCCATAGAAATTTCAGTTAGTTTCGATTTTACTATGAAATAGTAAAAGTTACTTTATATTTTTTTCCCTTTAATGAAATGGAAACTGAATGGAATTTGTACCTATTTTTTACATTTTTGACTATTTTACTATTTAGTAGATTTTACTATCTCTGAAGCAGATTTTAATAAGATTAGTAAAATTTATTCTGGAAATAGTCAAAATTCACAGAAATTCGCAGATATTCCAGTTAGTTTCTATAATTTACTTTGGAAATAGTTAAAGCCCATAGAAATTCCAGTTAGTTTCTATTTAACTATGAAATAGTAAAAGTTATTCATATTTTTTTATTGTAATAATATAGAAACTGAATGTAATTTATGCGCATTTTTAACATTTTTTACTATTTTACTATTCAGTAAATTTTACTATCTCCGAAGCAGATTTTTATGAAATTAGTAAAATTTACTTTGGAAATATTAAAATTTACTCTAGAAATAGTAAAAATTGACAGAAATTCCAGTCAGTTTTCATTATACTATGAAATAGTGAAACTTACTTTATAAATTTTTCCGTGCGGTATTTACTAATATTAGGTACTAATTATTACAATTAAAAATTAAAATCTTACACTAAAAAAATTGATTTGATTCAAATAACTTATTACTTGCCTATTATCAAATAAATATTGAACCAAATAATTTTTATTTAAATCACATAAACTGTAAATAAAATAATAATATCTGTATTTGAATCAAATTTATATGACAATGTTTTAAAAATAATGGAACTAAAATTGCAAAGTCATTATTGCAAATGTCATTTATGAGAAATTATCGATCGTCTTAAAAATAAAGGAATTATTTCATTAGCAATAAGAAACTGAAACTTGTTTAATATTGAAAAACTGATAATTCCACAAGTAACGAATTGACATTTACTGAAAAAATAACATAAAATTTTACTCTAATTATAAAAAGAACAATAAAAAGAAATTTAAATAATTATAAAAATACTTCCATATCTGAAATCTCATTAATTAGGAACAATTGATTCGTTAGTTGATTATTATTTAATGAATTAATTAATTTAAAGGGGAAATGAGAACTCGAGTTAAATATATAAAAATAAGAAGAAGAAGAAACTAAATATGACGAATTGATTTCGTTAAATTCAAACAACGAACATTGAAGACAAACAATGAATTGTCTGCCGAGGCACGTTACATTCTTTATAACAAACCATTTAATTCTCATTTGCTGTCTTCTGAAAGAATAAAACGGAATGATGATGCAAAAATTTTTCAACCATCTGTCTTGTTGAGACATGATGAGATGGAACGGGCCCTACAACAAAAAAAAAAGACGAGGGAAGGACTAAGGACTTTTAAATAAGCATTTAACCCGAAAATTGTTTATTGGACCGATTAATGCAATCCTAATGTGTAGTTTATCCCACAAAGGTTGGAGCAATACATATAGAATAATTCTATTCCACATATTATATTTATTTCAAGGGGATAATTTCATGTTCTGATCCTTTTTCCAACTTATGTAATATATGATTAAAAAAAAGAGAGGCATCCAACACTCGAGAGAAGAAATAAACGTGAAGAGTCACTGTGATCATTATTCATTTATAAAAAAAAAAAATGTTGGAGGGGATATCGATTCAAGTCGACTCTCAGGAACAAATTATGTGCTATTCAAAGCAAAAGCAGTAGTACGTATACACTTACACAAATAGATAGATATCGTTGAACATCATAAATGACCGCGCCTATACAGACACTTGACCTAGCAGAAAAATCTGCTCCCCCAGCATCCTTCACTCGAATGTTTGACTCGACTCTCTTGATACTTTACGATACTAATGTCCAGCGAACATTAAAAGATTATATTCTTATCCCATCTTTTACTGAAATGTTTATTGTGAGGCCTTCTAAACGACCGAGATCGGATTATGATACTGTTACTTGTCACCAGTCGGGACAGTTGCTTGACTGCTCTCAAGATATTTTTGCTCTATTTCTTTTTTTCACTTGGGTTATTTGGAATTAATTTCTTATTGAAAAATGTTTTTTCTTTGAATTAATTTCACAAGTTGGATTAATTTTACAAGTAATTATGTTGCTATAAGTAACTTAATATTTCTGAATAGTTGAACGTAACTATTTGCAGTTGATTAATAGTTTTAGTAACTTAGCAGTTGTTTTAACTAATAGTTGTGTTAATAGTTCTTGTAACTTAGAAGTTGTGTTAACTAATAGTTGTGGTAACTAATAGTACTGGTAACTAATAGTTCTAGTAACTAATAATTCTAGTAACTAATAGTTGTAACCAATAGTTTTAGTAACCAAGAAGGTGTGTTAACTAATAGTTGTGGTAACTGATTTACTGGTAACTAATAGTTCTAGTAACTAATGTACTGGTAACTAATAGTTCTAGTAACTAATAGTTTTAGTAACTTATAATTCTAGTAACTAATAGTTGTAACCAATAGTTTTAGTAACTAAGAAGGTGTGTTAACTAATAGTTGTGGTAACTGATTTACTGGTAACTAATAGTTCTAGTAACTAATGTACTGGTAACTAATAGTTCTAGTAACTAATAGTTTTAGTAACTTATAATTCTAGTAACTAATAGTTGTAACCAATAGTTTTAGTAACTAAGAAGGTGTGTTAACTAATAGTTGTGGTAACTAATAGTTTTAGTAACTTATAATTCTAGTAACTAAAAGTTGTAGCTACCTCTAGTTCTAGTAACTAAGAAGGTGTGTTAATTAATAGTTTTGGTAACTAATAGTTATGGTAACAAATAGTTGTAGTAACCAGTAGTTGCAGTTACTAGTAGTTTTAGTAACTAATAGTTGCACCTTAAGTTCCTACCAGTATAAAGTTACTACAATTAGCTGCTCAATTAGTACTAAAACCAATGTTACTACAACCAAAAAGTAACTTAAAATTCAAACAGAATCAATGCTCCAGCGGTAAATAAATATACAAAATTCTAACAATTGTTACAAATGCAAATTGTTGGACATTGTAATTTTTCTACAAATATAAAGTTACAACGGCAATAAAGATGCAGCAACTGTAAATAGATAAAATACAAACCTCAGATGCTGAGAGGATTACAGTTTTAAAAGTATATCCATCTATATATATATACAGTGTATTTAATGGCAAGAACCAGAAACGAAAGCATCTCGAACTTTGATATAAAGTTGAATTAGTCTATTTTATTTGAAAGGGGGAAGTTCTTGTCTTAGCGTACTGCTCTCTCGCGAAAGGGGATTTCCGGTCTCGCCGGTTTTCAAGCAAATTGAAAATCAACGCCCTCAGCGGAAATCCTGACCACGGAACCAAACGCAAAGAGCGTTGAATAAAACGAGCGATCAATCTCAGATAACCTATGCCTGACACTGAATTTACTTCTGCCGTCTTTCTTCTTTGCTCTTTCGATTCGAGAATTTACGCCAGAGCGAACATAGTCCCACGGAAATTTATGCGAATGAACGAACGAACCCTAACTTTTCCTGAAACGAGAGAGTCTCTCTCTCTATATATACATACGTATACAGTCAAGAGTTTCAAACGTGTCGATACATGCGATTTCACGCGGAATCGCAAATTATATAACATCTGTTGCATCACTTGTCACAGAAAATAGAACTTTATATCGGTCTGGAATTGAAATTTAAAGCTTGACAAAGAGGTTTCACGCTATACTTGGAAATCCTCTCTCTGCCTTTAGAATTTCACTACTTGCGAGTGGAAATTGCCCCTCCCCCTCCACCATTTAAATGTGAAATTATTTCCCCAAAGTGTGATAATTTATTCATTAGAATTATTTCTATTGATAATAATAAATTTTTTCTGAAAAATTCTTTTTTTTTAAAAAAAAGAAAATAAAACGAAAGAATAAAAAAAAAGTTTTATTTGAAAATGTTGAAATAAAATTTCCCGCAGCATTTGCTATTCATTAATTCTGAAACAATTTCTGAGGTCAATTTCATGGACTAAAGTTGTCTCTCTTGACTATGTTCTTGCAATGTTATTAGCCGATTCGGGAGCATCTTCATTTTCTCCTGCGAAATTATATCGGAGTAAGTAGTGTGTGCGAACACAGAATTCCTACTATTCCAGAGAGTTACACGTCCTGATAAAAGCCAATTTAGTCTGAGACACGGGAGTGGTCTGAAGACGTGATTTCCACCACCAAAACGTAGAGCATAGCTCTTTTCGCGTACACTCGCCAAGATCTCATTGATCCTTTATGCCAGAGAGAAATCTCAGCTTGGGTACAAGAGAAGAACAGAGAAAGAGAGAAAGAGAGAGAGAGAGAGAGAGACTGCAATTACACTTTGGGCTCGTACAGTGTGACATTGCACACCTCGTGAAAGTTACGATCCAACGCTGCATAATCCACACACAAATTTCGAAAACAAACTCTCTCACAAACATACACTCAGGAAAAAATTATATGTTTGGACCAAATCTTCTACTTTGTTGTATAGACCAGTTTCAGATTATTTTAAATAGTTTGTTTAACCTGAATAAATATTTATTTGACTCAAATAAATATTTGGTACATAGTTTAATAAATTTTTCGATCGAAGAAAGAATTTGGTCGTTAGCCAAATTTTTGACGGAACCAAACAAATATTTTTAATTCAGTTTAATAAATTTTTCGATCGAAGAAAAAATTTGGTCGTTAACCAAATTTTTGATGAAACCAAACAAATTTTTGGTTCAGTTTAGTAAATCTTTCCATCGAAGAAAGAATTTGGTCGTTAGCCAAATTTTTGACGGAACCGAACAAATATTTTTGATTCAGTTTAATAAATTTTTCGATCGAAGAAAGAATTTGGTCGTTTGAATCAAATTTTTGATAGAACCAAACAAATATTTACTTAACTGGCATTTATTTGGTTGATTAAACAATAATTTGGTTGTTACAAATAAATTTCTTGCTGAGTGTACACAAAAGAATATTTCTGAAAAATGATATAAATTAACGATTTAGATCCATAATTGCCTCTCTACAGAAATTCAATTAAATAAACAGTAAGAAATGTTAAAATGAGAAAAAAAGAAATTTCAGTTTCCGAAATATCTGAAACTTGGATGAATTCCAAAAAGACAAACTAATTTAAGGAAGAGCGCTTTAGAAAGCATTAATCGTAATATTGATCTCGGAAATAAGGACAAGAGAAGAGATGAGAATGTATTTCTCTAAGCCTAAGTAACTTAGGGAAAATTAAGATCGCATTAACGTAATTAGAAAATTTACTTTACTGATAGCATTAAATCACGAGGAATTAACATTATATGTACTTGCTAGGGAAAATGTTCCACCTCTGAGGAAAATTTTGCAAAAAAAAAAGAAAGAAGAAAAAAAATGAATATTGCATATTTCGAAAGAAAGTGTATAGCATATAATAAAAGAGTACATAATCCCTTTCAACGATGATAGAAGACAAGATACATTTCATTTTCCTAAAGTAGAATAAAAATTGGCCAATCTTCAATCCACCTTTTATCATTGTGATAAAACGAGATCAAATTTTTTTTCCATCAGAATTTTTTTTCCCCTTACATTCAAAGTAATATTTAGATATATACAATATTTTCATGTATGTAATATGTGAAACAAAATTTTTCCATGTTATAAAAATAAAAAGTTTAATTAAATTTATGTTTAGTGTAATAATGTTGAGTATAGACGAATTTTTCACCGATAAAAATTAATAATTGTAGACTGAAAAAATGTCCTATTGAATCAAATTTCTATTGAATGCTATTGAATTCTTGTCAAAAATATAAAAATTATTCTAAAGTATTTGCTATATATAATTTTTTTAATTTGATATTACACAGAAATTCCAGACAGTTTGGGTTTTAATTTGTAAATAATAAAAATTACTTTATATATTTTCAGTGTAATTTTATCGCATGCGCTTTAGAATCAATTTTTATACTTTTAGCAGAAAATATTGATTTAATAACATATTTTTATCTGTTTGTACCTTTATTAATAGCACTTTTTAGTTTTTAATTAATGAAAAATGGAAAAATTTGTCGAGAATACAAAAAAGAAAGTAATCAACTGCAAGCGAGTACCAATTATAATAACGCCGTAAAGCTTCAGTTATATTAAGTTACCACTGCTGATAAGTCACTAACGAAAGTGCTAAACTGGCTTTTTCCCCCCATTGAAGCGAAGATCACGTGCTACCTATAAAAACAGGGAAGTATACGTATATAAAGATACAGAGGTCAAAATTCTCACTTCGTCTATCATGACGAACGTGTATAGAAAGATACTGCAATTCCTTTATGGAGGAACTGATACTCCTTTCTTAATGCAACTAGACAAAATGTAATTTTAAATGTTTTTCCTCATAGTTGACGATTTCTAATTTACAATATCCAGATTCCATCTGAACTGATACTCCATTCTTAATTCAACTAGACAAAATGTAATTCTAAATGTTTTGCGCTATTTGACGATTTTTAATTTACAATATCCAGATTCCATCTTACATCTTTGAGGAAACGATTGTTTTAATAGACTTGACAATTTTTTTGAAAACATCTAATAACACAGCATTTTATGATCCATTTTTATGGACCTACAATTTTTGATAGAATAATGCTGAAGGATACTTTTGTAGAAGTAGTAAATGCTGGTAGGTCCATTTAGGTATAGCTGAAACGAATCTGCATCTTGACATCTTGAAAGATGCTGTAACATTTTTGGATTGTTTCGTTGTATGTAGCATTCTTTTTTCTAGCATTCGAATAAAGTATCGTACCATAAGTATTGTGGATGCTAAAATGTGCCGCATATTTATGGATAGTGGAATACTATGTACTGGATAGTAGATATACTACTAGTAATAGATAGTAGATTCCGAAAATGTAGCATCCAAGTATAAAGATGCAGCAGCCTTACGGATGTTTAGATGCAACATGGTTGCAGTTTTATTAAGAAAACCTTTATAGAAGTGCCGTAATTTTTACGGATATTAAGATGTAGCATCTATAGATGGATGTTGAAATGTATCATCCTCATTGATGTTGAAATGTATCATCTTTAACTCTACGGATGTTTTTCACACCTTAACATCGATGTTGTCACATAGCAACATCCAAAAAGATGCTACAGCTCAACATCCGTAAAAATTGTGGCACTTCTATAAATGTTTTTTAATGAAACTGCAACCATGTTGCATCTAAACATCCATAAGGCTGCTGCATCTTTACGTATGCTTTCGGAATGCATATCCGAACATTCACAAAATGGCACAATCAGTAGTTCGCTTACAAGAATCCTATTCATAATCCTGGTCTTACCTAAAAATACAATCTAATTCACATAATATCAAACACTTCTGTTATCAAATCAATTCTATTTTCGTCCATATATAGAGCACAAGACAAATTCAGAAATTGTTTTCAATATTCTGCAATTTACTGTGTTAATTTTTTACACTGTCATGAACTTTCAACAATCAGGAAGAAAAATTAGCAGGTGTTTTTCATATCGTGTTGTATATACAGGATACGCTTCTTTTGCTAGAAGCTAGTGCAAAGAGAAGTTCGATCGCTTAGTATAATTCAGTCAGTATAACGTGTAACTGGTTCGCCTTGATAGCTTCTTCTCTCCTTCCCCCGTCCGCTCTTTCTCTGAACTTTGCTCCTGCTAGGGCCTTATATTCCCCGGGCCCCACCTCACATTTAAGAGTTCCGCGCCGCGCCTCTTCTCACCCTCACCTGTCTCTCGTGTGTTCCCCTCAACTCGTCCTTGTCGCTCCTGAGTCCTGAAGCCTTGGCAGGGCCGTGCATCTCCTCCTCGTGACCCGAGGGCATCACGGGCTTGGTCCGCCCATTTGTAGCGCCCATGTCGTACTTACACTCCGGCGTATAACTCGTTGCTTCTCTTCATCCAATCCCCCTCCCCCTTCCTCTCTTTCCAATCACGTCCCCTCTTCTCAATTCTGTTCGTGAATCAAGTCTAAAAATCTCTCTCTGTCTCTCTTTCTTTCTTTCTCTTTGGCTCTCTTTGACACTCTATTACTCTCTTAGAGAAAGTGAGAGAAAGACAAAAGAGAGAGAGAGAGAGAGAGAGATTTCATCCTCACCTTATTTGACCGCGTGTCGCATAGAAATAGTGCCATCCAATGCTCGTAAAACACTAGGATTTCCTCTCAATACGATTCTTTCCGCAGTGACAGTTTGCTTCTCAAGGTGTTTTACGATATAAAGGTGTAATTTAAAGGACTACTTCGAACCGGACGTTGACTCAATACGATTTTGTCTCCCATCTTATTTTGATTTCGTCTCTAGCAAATTTCCCAAGTTTAGCTAAATATACTTCGGTCCAAATCGAAACCTGTATACAAAAATTGCCCTATTTTTCTCTGTTTCGAGTTGGATAGTACCATCAGCAATTTCAATGATGTTGCTGCTTTTTTAATTCGAGGGAAACGATCTCTACTTTTCTCTCAAAGAGTTTTTCTGTTTTTCTATCTTTATTCGCAGTTCGTCGTTGTTGTGTATATATATATGTGAACATACGTTACCCATCGGGGCAATAAATTCAGATTTATATACGTCGAATCGGACCATCTTAATCGTTGAGTTATTCCGCAACTTTCCACTGTGAGGAAAATTAACATCTTACTGCACATGATTGCATAATGGAGGCGCGCATCGATTTCGACGAGTTCTGTGAATCGCTTCTTTGATTTCCGTTAGAAAAAGGACGAAGCTGGCGAGCATCGTTTCGCTATTCTCGTGTGTATATATATGTATGGTATCCCTTAAATCTGATGCGTCTAGCCATAGATGGTACCGATACGAAGCGATTATGTAACGGAACAGTCGTACACAGAAGCTGAGCCATTCTTGATAATTAGTTTCAATTTATTGCAATTGTTCAAGATCCTTTCATTGATATTCCTCCTGTTTTTTTCCCCCGTTTTGTTTGATCTTTTTTCAGAGCGGTTTTTCTTAATTAAAATTACTCAGGTTCTTTTTCCGTGAGTCTAAATATTTAGTACTATGTAGTGCAGTATAATATCGCCTAATTATAAATTACATACAGTATAGTATAGTATAGTAGAGTATAGTATAGTAAAGTGTAGTACAGTATAGTATAGTAAACTATAGTATAGTAGACTATACTATACTTTACTATACTATACTGTACTTTACTATACTATACTATACTATACTATACTATACTATACTATACTATACTATACTATACTATACTATACTATACTATACTATACTGTACTATACTATTATAATACTATACTATACTATACTATACTATA
>JUFY01036038.1:0-35029 GCA_001855655.1 Leptopilina clavipes
TCAATTAAGCGAAAGATTATGATAATGGACTCTTGTAAATAGTATAATTAGTGTATAAACTAAACCGAAATTTATGTCTGCCTGGAAGGAGTTTCACGCATCATACCGAAGAAAATGGAAATGATTTTATCAGGTGGTTAGAGTGTAGGGATGATAGAAGGAGATTTTAAGATTAGTTAATGATGGAAATTAATTTAAGTTTCTGACAATAATTACATACGTGATAGAGTATTACTTTCTTGGCGAATATATTGAAGGATTCTCTGGTTTTTTGCAGGAAAAATCTTGTGGAAAATTATAGAATTATGGAATATTCTATCGCGGAAAACAATATAAAGTAAATTTCACTAAAGTAAAACCTAAACTGTCTGGAATTTCTGTCAATTTTTACTATTTCCGGAGTAAATCTAAATATAGTAAAAGTTACTTTATTTTTTTTATCCGTCTGGAATGTTTTTGTAAATTTTCTACACAGAAAACCTAAAGGGATCAAAACGTTGCAAAATGATACCATTTTTTAGATCATTTTGTAGAATGATCCAAGAAAACAGTATCATTTTGCAACGTTTTGATCCCTTTAGGTTTTCTGTGTATAGGAATATTTTTCTAAAATGTAGACAGTATTGTATTTTGTTATATTAAAGCATTTTCTGAGTTGTTGAAGGAAAAATCTTGTGGAATATTGTAGGAGTCGTGAGGAATATTTTTTGAGCGATTTTGTGGGAATATTTTTCTGATATATTATGGTTAATTTTTATGAATGAACATTGTAGAATTTTCTGTCATGTTGTAGGAACAATCTTTTGGAATATAGTATAGGATTCGTCAGGAAAAATGTTGCAAAATTTTGCAATATTTTTTGGAAATATTTGTCTGAATTATGGTACAAATTTTCTCGATGAATATTGTAGGAATTTTTGGGGTTTTTTTTTCAGGAACAAACTTGTGAAATATGATATGAGTCGTGTGGAATATTTTTCTGAAATGCATCAGTCAATATATTATTTCCCTGTTGAATATTGTATATAGGATTTTCTAGTAATGTTGCAGGAAGCATCTTGTGGGAAAATTGTAGGATTGGTGTGGAATATTTTTGAGAAATTTATTTGTGGGGATATTTTTCTGCAACTTGCGGTCAAATTTTATCGATGAATATTTTTAATAGGATTTTCTGGCGTGTAGGAATAATTTTTTTTGGAATATTTGTAGGATTTTCTGGTATATTCCAAAAGGGAATATTTCCAACTAGTGACTTTCAACATTCCTTGGAATATTAAAGAAATATTCTATATTCCACTATTGTAATAAATCGTGATGGGGATAATTGGTCCACAGATGTAGGAAAAATAATAGAAAGTATAGATTACGACTCGAAGTAAAAGAGATGGCAATAAATAATAAAGGAGATAAAATCCCTAGAAAATGGTGAGTTTTATAGATTGATTTGCGATATATATTTGCATTGATAGATCTATTTTCCTAGTCACGACAGATTCGTATTCCCTTTTGCATTTAATCCGTTTCCCTTTTAGCCTCTCTCTCCCTCTCGCTGGGAGAGGGTTGGATACACAACTGTAGGCCCACACAGAGACAATGTGCGCTCTGCCCCAACACAGTATAATATGAGAGGTTGTGAGATATTTATGCGTCGTATTGTCTCAGTGCGCGTTCTCCGCGAGACAACGACAACTTCATTCGAGCGGGGCCCCAATCGAGTTATGAACCGCCTTGCTCTCTTATATAGGGTTTAGTTTGTATATATATGTATATATATTGCATCAAGTCGTGCATGTGTGGCATTATATTCGTAAAAGGCGGTATTCCCTCAACGTGTGTACATGATACGTATATAGACGGTAAACTTTACAGTACACGTTGCCGTGTTCGAGAGATCTGCTCTCCGGGCGCCTCGTTACCTAAGTAACTTTAAAACTTCACTCGGAAGACACGCACACAGTATATATCCATCGCTTTTAAACAGACTTTGAAGATACTGACGCGCTTCTATTGGTTAATAATTCTACCGAGAAATTGTATTTCTTCTCAACTATATAAGAATTACTTCATCTTGAGGCCATCAATTTCTTTCAGTGTTTGCTTTTATTTTGTACTTATTATTTTTCTTGGAAAATTGTCAATTATTCTTTGTAATGAATGTTTTCCAAATGGTTTACTGTCTTAGAATATGTTGTAAATGCGATGATATGAATTTGTTATAGGAATTTATGATATCCCTATTGAATGGAATTTCGAAATTTTCTTTGGAATATTGCAAAATATTTTCCATTTTCAACAAGAATGTTTATATATAAAAATATTCCAGAGTAATTATTTTTTTATCAAAGGTTTTTTTTGTTATTTTAATAAGTCAATAGCATTTTTTACCGTTCAACTTGAAACTGATTTAATTGTTTGCAGTACTATTGAATCATAATTGCATAAATAGTTAAGTAACTGAATTTAGAGAGATTTAAAAATTTCACTTAATTGAATTTAGAGAAAATCGTTTCCGCAAGAAATGAAGATAAAAATCTCTCAAAGCAATGAGTTTCCACGCAGTGGAGTTGTAATTACGAATTTTGTAATTTACTTCGAAAAAGTTTGTAATTTATAATTTAGATCATGACTGTCGCTCTTCGCATTTTTAGCAAACCACACCTTCCCGCACTCTCATCCCTCTAACTTCTTTTTCTCATCTCCACTTTTTCTTTTTTTTGCTTTCTCGGTGTATTCGTGCCAGTTAATAGACGCTGGGCGGACGAGTGCCGCGGGTTTACGAGCCCGTTAAGACTGAAAACGCGGCGGGAAATGAACTGTCACAGAATAGTGTAATTTAGAAAAAGTCTTATCGCCCCCAGGCATTATGGATTTTTAATTTACGAGTAGCAGACTTGAAACCCATTGAGATTCACAAAAGTTTCGCGAAAGCCAGTTAGGATTATTCGCTTTTTCAAACAATTCCTGTTGCCATTTAGAGGAGAGACTTATATGTCTACCGGGAAGTTAATAAATATTCGATTCAATAGATATAGTTTATAATTTCAAAGGCAATTATTATTGATTGAGATAATTCTGAAATCTGAACAAATGGTTATGAAGAATAGGGTATACTTTTATTCAGAAGTAAAGCAATCATAGTTTAATTGCATCCAGAATACATTTTGATTCAATAGCACATTTATAATTGTTTGATTATTAGTAAATCTGAGTTTAGTATAATACTTTTGATCTGATTGTAGAAATTTAAATTCAATAGCAAAATTTACATTTCAATGTTGAATTCATTATTCGATTTGATTCAACATTGAAAATATTTTTTTGCTATTGAATCAAAGTTGATTACAATGCTTTCTCTTGATTTAGATTTCTTGTTTCGCATTTAACTCGGAGTTGAATTTAACAGTTTTTGACATAAAATAGTGAAATTATTGTTCCTCTATCAAAAATTATATAAAACGATATCGTTTTACTATTGATTTAGGTTTTATTTCACTATTAATCTTGATTCAATAGCAAAATTAACGATCGGCAATTGAGTCAGAGTTAAATTCATTTTTCGATTCGATTCAATAGTGAAAAACTGAAAATATTTTTTTGCTATTGAATGGAAGTTGATTCCAAAGCTTTATTTTGATTCAATAGCAAAATAAATGTTCCACAATCGAATCGAAAATAAAATAATTATTAAATTTGGTTTAACATTGAAAACATTGTCTTGCTATTGAATGGAAGTTGATTCCAAAGCTTTATTTTGATTCAATAGCAAAATAAATGTTCCGCAATTGAATCGAAAAAAATAACTATTGAATTTGGTTAAACATTGAAAATATTGTCTTGCTATTGAATGGAAGCTGATTCCAAAGCTTTATTTTAATAACAAAATAAATGTTCCACAATTGAATCGGAAATAAAATAATTATTCAATTTAATTTAACATTGAAAACATTGTTTTGCTATTGAATCAAAATTGACTCAAAAGCTCTATTTGTTACTAAGGTAATATTCCTGTTTGATTGAATCATTCATTGAATATACCCAAGAAAAATTTTTGCTGATTATTAGCTATTGATTCAATATTTGGATTTATTAATATCAGAAAAGTTTTCTCTTGTTTGTAAATTTGAATGTGATGCACATCACTGACAGTATCATGTTTACTTTAAAGAATTGTCACTTAAATAAATAATAATTAACTCTGACTTGTGGTAATTTTAATAAATAAAATTGTTATTCACTCTAGAGCGATAAAATTCATTATTGAATTGCAGGGAAGTGTATATTAACTATAACTGACGACAGTGCACGATACTCGGAAATTTCTACCTTTCCGTTAATTCTCAGCGTGACACGATATCATGGGGTGATTTCGTAAAATTTATTTGACGGTAGGGACATTTGCTAAATTGTTGTTTCTGTAGTGCTAAGTGAGCGCAAAGTGGTAGCTTGTGTAACTGACCGCAGGTGGTGGTCCCCAACACGAAACTCTGATTGTGTGTTAACAAAATAATCAACTCTCTCTTAAATAAAAAATATTCTCCAAAAATATACAACAATTATTAATTATAGATAATTTCAATATGTCAATTACATATTTCATGTTATTAAAAAAAAGGGTAAACATAATTAATTGAAAATGTGAATAAAAAATTATTAAAATTGAATTTGAGATGAATAGGAGGAAAATGAATAGATTAATGGTGATGCTAATTTTAAGCACTTTCAACCATATCATGGTCATTTTGTCACCCACTCTCGTGAGAAACACCGAAGAGAATATCATATTTTTTTTTTGTATATATACTTTCCACAGAGTCACGCTATAAATTACAAACGATGCGACAGGCACTCGAGAAGTGGTTTTGTGATTTCCAAAAAGCAGAAAATGTGATCTCCGCGAAGAGCCATCATCATGAAAGAGAACTGGGCGAACCAGACAATAATAAAGTCGAGTTCCCTTTGAGAATTTCCATGAGTCCCTATATACACACACAGTGGCATTGTTAAAGGGTCCCATTCAAAAATTTTTGACTTGACCAAAAAAAAAGGGGACCACTCGACTGTCTCGAATTCATGAATGGACGCCCTCCTTCTTCTTATATTCTTTCAGTATAACATTTTCAAACTCTCCCCCCTCCACTTTCCTCTTATAAACTTTCATTCCCTTCCATCTTTATCACTCTAATGCCAAAGCATGATTCTCCTTTTTTTTGACGACATTTTTATGAAATAAAAATGTCTCCACCGTTTCTATAAAGATATTAACTCGAGTAGCCATTCTCTGTGCTTTTATAGATTTGTCGAAAAAAGGGAGAGTTGCATTCAGACGACGTTTACCCGATAAATGTATAAGCGTGTAGGCTGTAGGGATTTCAGTGTCAAATTCATAATGCCATGAAAAGCACTCATCTGAAATGAATTCTTGATTCTCAAGACTCGTGTCTACCGAAAGGGGAGAAGGTACGATTTGATTTTCTCGGTGAAAGAGAACTTTATCACCGTATATCTTAGATTGCAGTTTTGTTCGCGCTCTGATTTCTGTCAACTCTTTCACCATTGATATATCCGCTTGGAACTGCAGGAGACTTAATTGAAATTTCAGACCACAGTTTACTTTCTCTCTCTCTCTCTCTTTTGTAGGAGAAAAAACTCACACAGTGCTTTAGAATTTAATTTTTTTTTACTCAAAAAAAGATATATATATATTTCTTTTATGAACACTTTTTGTATTTGACAATAGTTGAGGAGTAACAATAATAATAATTGAACTTCTTTTGTTGCCATTTATTTCGAAATCAGTGCGGATGTTTCTATTTTCAAGTTGGGAAAAGGGTATTTTCTCATTAAAAGTGAATTTGATACACTGAAAAAAGAATAACTTTTACTATATTTATTGGTAACAGTCTTTATTTGAATCGAATAAATTTTTTTTGACAAAAGATCCAGTACTGCCAGTACTTTTCCCTCTTTGAAACAGGGAATTAATTTTCATTATTAAAAATTTCGTAATAACATGTTTTCATTTCCTGTGATTTTAATCAGAGAAATGGACGCATACCGCGAACGATGATTTTAGAGTATTAGAGAATGGTGTTGATTACATGTATATACAATTCTGCACACTACTATATATACACCTATTGTACATACAGCACACTTGTAACGAACGTTATGCACCGTCCGAAGTAATCTCCAATCTGTATCCTCGCGTGCTTTCTGCCACGCGCATTATCGTGATCATTAATACGCATCGCAAGGGATTTATCGGCTGATAATTAATTTCAATTGCGTAACTGAAGTTAATCGCTCATTAAGACCCGCTAAAAGCGTCGCGCACTTAATTTTACAGCAAGTAATTTCTTTTCCCTTTAACCCTTCGCTTTTACTTTGTATAGTATTTAATGGTTCTCAACAATCTTAATAATAGTTATAATTGTTCTGATGTAGACAAGGAAAAAGTATATATATGGAAAGAAATAATTATTTTTGCAAATTGCAACAACACATTGCAGTATTTATCTATCACTGTAAAAAGAAAGGTACTAATTTAGTACCAATTTTAGTACTAAATCGTAATTTGGTTCTATTTGAATACCGAAATCAGCTCTAATTTAGAACCTTTTTTTTAAAGTGATGAAAGGTAAATTTTGAACGTGATGGTGTTATAAAATTGATTTTTATTATAGTTTATATTGTTGTCTGTTGATTTCTGAAATTGTTTCATTTTTTACGTAAAGTTATTTGTAAATGAATGATAATGAATTCAGGATTTCAATCGATTATGTAGAAAATTCGTGCCAAGTGCAAATTAAAAGAAGTTTCATTTCGCAGGAAATATATATATATATATTTACATTATATAAATATATATAAGAAGACTTAATTAATTGAAGCTGAATTTCAATATAATCTTGATAGAGAATTTGTAGCAATTCCGTATAGTTTGATATTATTTTTACTTGTTATTCCAGTTTTTTTTTATTTCGTTAAAAAGAAAATTTACATCAAGATTGGTATCAATTATTATATGTTTGTTGATTCTTTGGGTTGAAATTCATCTTTATATATATATTTAGTTTCATACTAAATATATATATTTAGTATATAATATTTAAAATATATTTTCTATTTAGTTTTCACAAAAATAGAAAAGAATAAATTCATCATTAGAATATCAAAGAGGACAAAAATTTGAATTCGATAACAATATTGTTGAATATTGGATGTATAGATTACCGAAATTTAGGAAAGATCATCATATATTGCAGATCATATGTTAAATCATGTTGAATCATAATATTTCGTTCTAATGATAATCGCACCAGAATCAAGGATCATCAATACATCCATAGAAAAGAGATATCTGTTTGGCTAATTGGTTATAATATTTTTATCATCATTGGTAGAAATCAAATACTTTGATTTATAATTTTTAGTATTTTTACAAATAATAAAAATCAAATATACTTTGATTTCTACCATGATTGTAAAAATATTGAGTTCTATAAGATGTGATGAGAATATTCAGTCCGTAGATTTTCAGAACACTAAATTGTGTTGAACACTCAATTGTAGCATAGGTCATGTAAGACAATGGTCTTATGATCTACATAAGGTCGTAGATCACTCGAGCTTCTATGTACAGATCTCGAAAATGATGAATTCTAACAAAGATCACTATAGATCATCGCAAAGCATTGTGTTGTAGAATAACGTCTCATTCCATTATATAGATCATCAGAATATTATATTCTACCAAATATTAAAAATATATTCTACCAAATATTTAAAAATTTAAAATATTATATTCTATTACCAAATATTCAAAACATTGAATGCTTCTATAGATCATGAACTTGTTTCATTCAAGTCTGGATCATAAGAACATGAAAATTTCTTTTCCAAATTCATCATAATCTCATAGATCACTGGAATATTTATTATTTCGAATATAAATAAATGAACATTACAGAGTAAATTTTGCCATCACATATATAGATTATGAAAATAATGTATATATTTATTCTTTGTTGTGAAATATACATCAGAGACCTAATTAATTGAATCAGAATATTTTAATATAATCTTGATTAGGGAATTTGTAACAATTCAGCAGTATTTTCAAATATATATGTATTATGTATTTTGCTTGTAAAATCCGGTTCTATTCCTTTTTCTTTTCGTTCGTTAAATATATATAAAAAGAAAATTTACATCAAGATGGTATCAATTTTTATATGTTGTTGATTCTTGCTTTAGGCGAATAAGCGCAGAGATCGCGTCTTCGAAATCTTAATGGGAATGTCGTTGGGTTAACAAGCCCGCAAAGATATCGTTCTCGCAATTTCAAAAAAGTATAGCCAGCGAGCAATTACGTAAATTAAATTTAAACACGCATTCAAATGAAGCGATATCAGAAAAATCCGGATGTTGAGAAGCAAAGGGAGGTTTTGTTGACGGGGGATTTTTAGTAGATGTGGGAGAGAGGGGTGATGAACACAGACGAGAGAGAGAGAGAGAGAGAGAAAGACTAGCTATAACCAGACGAAAAAAATTCTGAATATTTATGTTTCGTATTATTAGCGTATACGTTCTGATATCTCGGTGAGCATCGCTAATTAGCTTGCGACCGCTAGCCTTTCGGCAAACAGTGCTGGCTACTGTCTTAAGTTCCCGTAATCAAGATGGTGGCGCCAACCGCCCGGGGCGGTCGATTCCGAAACTAATTGCCTCGGCTAATTTATCCCGCGACATACGCGGACAGAGAATCCATTCTGGCCTATACCACGTAATCATACCACGAGATCTGCTTTTTCGACGCAGGAAATCGTTTACGATTAGGTGGAACGTCGCGTCCTCGCCGAAAAATTACCTCCACTCTCTCTCTCTCCCTCTCTGAATTATATGAACCAAACACTTCTTTTTTCCCCCCTGCAATTCTATTTTTGACACTTCTTCTCTGGAAGCACGATGAAGATTTCTCCTTATCCTCCTTAAATGAAGGAATCAAATTGAAATATAGATCAGCACTTTTGAAGGAATGTAAGAACTCTTATCCCTTTAATTAAGCAAGGAAAATGATAAAGATGAAGGATTTCTGAAAGGTAATTAAAGTAGTCCTGTTGATAATGAAGACATTGCAATTTATTAAATAGTCTCTTCTATCAATCTTACTTACATTTATACAAAAATGAGAAGAAACCAAGTAGAAGCGAAGTCTACTTGGTTTTAATTAAACATTTATCGAACGATCACATATATATTTACAAAATAATTTCATCGTCACGAGACGATATTTATTTACAATTTATTTACAACAGAAGAAAAAAACAAAAAAAAAAACTCTTGGAGTGTTTGACTATATATATCGCAAAAGTGCGCCTATGGCGAGCATAAACAGCCAGTTCATTACACGTCCAATTAAATACAACTCTGGCAATTATTAATTAGCGCGATTACTCGCAATCTCTCTCTCTCTCTCGTTCCTGAAACCATATAGTCTTGTAATCTATCCTCACAAGATGTGCTCTCTACTCGACTCGTTTTTTACTTTACACTTATATATATATAACACACTCGTGATTCAAGACCGCCCAGATTTTCTCGTCTACTTTTTAATTCCATGATCATTCCCTTGTAAGGTGCTGGGGAATAGGATGATGAGACGTCAAACCAGGATGGGACAGCATTCCTACTGGATAAAGTCCTGTTGGACCAAGTAGACCATGGTGCGCACCATAAAGTGCCGTGTGATGTTGAGTCACTGCTGACATTCTCTGTTTCTCGATCTCCGCTTCTTGGAGACGTTTCGCCTTCGCTCGCCTATTTTGGAACCAAATTTTTACCTGCAACATTGACAAAAGAATTTTTAGTTTTTATTCACCAGTTTATATAATGAGAAAAGATGAGTAAAAAGAAAATATTGGGAAAAATCAAAGTACCTGTGTTTCAGTGAGATGGAGAGATGAGGAAAATTCCGCTCTTTCGGCAACACTCAGATAATGCTTCTCACGGAACTTCTTCTCAAGAGCTAGAAGTTGTTGTGTCGTGAAAGGAGTTCTAGGTTTTCTGTTCGGTTTATGTTTCCTAAGATTGCACTTGATTTTCGCTGGTTCGCCGTTTTCTGCAAAAAAAAGGGGAATTTTTATTAAATGGACCATTTGTATATTTATCGTTCGTGTGAAAAAATGATTAACCACAATATGTTCCGTTCTCTTTTGGCATGGGGAGGAGAGGTAAACAAGAATCGTTTTCTCTTTAAATCGTGCAATTCGTAATTTTCCGTTTGACAAGCCCACAAGATCAGCCACATTATATACATTTTTTGCAAGACAGGGAGCAACCGCAAATTCCGGTCTGTAAATTGTTCCCTAGCAATTTTTTCCCCCAATTTTTCTCCCGATATTTTTTGTCCTCTTATTTAAAATCGTGCGAATTTTGTTAATTAATTTCGCTAATTTAATTTATCTTTAATTTTAAAATAAATAATACAGTAAAATTAGATTAGTTTGTAAAAAAATATTATTGAAATAGCAATTAAAACGTAATTAAATTGTGAAAATTTTGATTGACATTAACTGATTATCTAATTTGGTGAGCATATGTATAAAGAGTAAAAAAAGTTTACGCATCATTATGTAAAATCTTGCTCAATGATTGTGATTATGCTTTGAGAAATTTTTTTTTTGCTTCCAAGTGTATCGATAACCCCGCGAGACACACAAGAGTCATCATGCAACAATTAACACTCTAAGAAACTTGTTTACTTTGCTCTCCAAGTTGTTTACTGCCATTCAAAGCTTCTTGACAGACACACTATTATCGAATTTATATCTTTAATACTCAATTAATTTGTTTAGACTTGTGCGCAAAAACATAGATCACACCACAACATTTATAAGCACGGCAATCTATCTTTATAACATATGGATCATCAACATCTTTATAACCGAGAGAATGTCTTTAGAAAATTCTCCACGAAAGAATTATAATTCATCAGCAAATATGATAATATATAATAAAAAGTGAATCGTCTCAAAAAAATAGAAAGGGATTTTTTCTCTGAACGATTAAAATATTGTCTCTGATATAGAATATCGAATTAAAACTTTGGATCAATCGTAAGAATCATCGGATCAACAAATTGATGATCATGAGGGGAATTACGACAATACGCAAATGATCAGCATAACTGTATGTATAATTTATCACAAAGTAAAATACAAATTAATTCAAGTCCAGGGATTCAGTCTAATATTCGTGAGTTCGTCAACCCTTCTACTTGTAAATGCCAAAGAAAACAAACGATGACTGAATATATTGTATGGGCTTTCAATTGCTGAGACGAGCTTTGGAGTTTCTGAAGAGGCATATATATATATAAAGTCCGAAACATTTTGAAAGGCGAAAAGGATAAAACAAGTCAGTGCGGCGGGGTCGCGGACGAATATCCAAGATTTGTCCCGAAACAATTGACAGATTTGTAGGACAGAGTTGCGGATGGGAGGACGTATACACATCAGCAGAAATCTGATATATATATATGTATATGCCTGAGACAAAAGGCCGTCGACAATTTCTGAATTTCAAATTCGGCCCAAGCCAGATACGGACGCGAGAGGAAGCTCGTTGCGTTGATCCTTGTGCTACTGCTACTGATGCTGTTTGCTTCTCGTGTCCTCCTTTGTATCGGATCCACCTCCGACTGGCTAAGGGTCCAATTAGTCTCGGCATTCGGAATCTTTCTTGGGGGCCACCGGGCCAAAAACGATACGAACGGATTTTAATCCGGACTCGATCGGGAACGCATTCGAAATAATTAGCTGATTTTGCCGAGATAAGTGTCTTCCACGAAGGCAAAGATGATCGGACCGGCAAAACTCCTTTGTTCCCCCCCATTGCGTAATGACGCTGCTACCCGTCTTGTCGTCCAATCTAACTTCTCAGGACAGAGGGAAAATATCAAAAGAGGGATGCACATATTTTTCCTCATCTGTAGATCATCAGTCTCCCATTCGTACGGGAAATAGAAAATCAATTATCAAAATAATGTCGATTTATTCAGATGCAAAAGGCCGGAGCAATAATTGCTTGTAACGTCAGTAATTGAAGGAAATGTCAATAATTGACATCAGTAATTGGTCCAGATGCTGCATCAATAATTTATCAACCTCTCGAGAATTGCATCCACTTCTATAAAGTTGTCATTACATGAACGTTCTATCTGCTCGATATCCCCTTGTGAGATTCTATCTCACTGATGCAGAGACAAACACTATATGGACCATTCTGTATTTTAATATTGTAATCATATTCCATATTTCAATTTATAGAATGTTTTGTCAATATGTAAACAAAGAAATTATTTAAATATCTGGTTTAAACTTTAAAATCAATTTCTTTATTCTGATGGATAATTCTAGGGGCATTTAAAGATCCAAGATTTTTGCTCCAGATGGTGGAGATGATGTATATCTGCGCCGAGACCCTCCTTGATCATAAAAGTAGTAATTTCATTCGCATCCTTCAAGTGGCTTTGCCCGTCTGAGAAAGAGTCGAAATAAAAGATGGAGGCGTAAAAGTTTGAAGAACACCGAGAGTGTTTAGGGTGCTTCATCCAGAAGAGGCTATATTTTAGAATTACGACGCCTCGCCCTCGTACACGTATATAATATACACAAGGGGGTTCTTCTTTTTTCGTTTATATACTCCAGACAAGGATGATGCCAAGAATATACCATATAGTCGTAATGTAAGTTAAACGCCTTGTTCGAGACTCTTTTTTTCCCTCTGGCATTTTTCTTTACTGTTGGATGTAGGTGATTGCCAAAATACAAGCGAGAGTTAAATGATGGAATGTAATATAAGAAATGACTTATTGTCGGCAGGAGACCAAAAAGAACCTTATACTAACTGTATCGATGAAGCGACGGTAGGCTATCATCGGCTCGCAACTCGCACAAACAACCTGTCTGCAAATTAATTTTTCCCCCATAGCAAAGTGAAATACTGATTTGTCTCTCGAGAAATTAATTTTTATCCGCAGGTAGATTCGAAATCTAATAAAAATTCATCTCATTTGTGATGAGAGGTAAAACCGGATTTGTATATAAAGTGAGAATTTGATTGGGCGTTTAATATTCCCGCTTCTGTCATCTATAATAGAAATATAAGAAACCGGGAGTTGACCTCGATTTTTATCGAACAATTTTATTGCCTTGTTGAGATGATGAAAATTGTTATTTTTTCACAAATCTCGAATAATGATGTTAAAATTAGGAAAAACTATCAAAAAAACTGATATATGCCAAGAATTGTAAAATTAGTCCCTAAGATACTAAAAATAGTGAAGTACTTTGTTCCATCAAAGATATACCTGATGATACAAAAAAACCCCAAAGAAAAAGAGAATTCCTTACCATTGAGAGGCGCATGATGAGCGAAGTGCGACGGAAAGAAGGTGGCGGCCGCTGCTGATTGATGTCCACCCCAAATCGCGGGATGTAGGCCGGAGGTGATTGTAGGGATGTTGCCGAGTGCCGAAAAGCCAGCAAGATAGGCGGGAGTGGGCCTCACTGGTGTGGGACTTGACGTGTGCTGTTGAAGATCCTCAACGTCGACCAAACTCGATTCATCATCACCAACATCGTCAACGTCCTCAATTTCCGAGCAACCCGAACGTCCCTCGTCATGTGAACTCCTCGGTGATTGTGACCTAAAGTCACGAATAATGATCGAATGATGCTTTGGCGAAAGTGTGACCCTAGAGTCGGGTGTCTTCAGGTCCGTCGTCACTGGTGATGTGCTTATTCGATAATCCAGTAAACCGGACAAATTGCGATGCGTCGGTGATCCATCCTTGCTTTTTGGCGATTCACAATAGTGTGGTATTCTTGATTCAGAGAAATCCTTAAGGGAATCAGTGATACCGTACCGTAGCCTAAGATCGCTAGGTGCGTATTTCGAGAGTGGTGATGAATTTATTAAATGATGAACCGGAGAATAAGAATTAACGGGCGATGATCTTGGTGAGGCTGATGAGTTACTTAATTTGGACGATGTGTCCGATGATTTTTTGGTATCAGCTAATAGTGCAGCTACTGAGAAACTTAAATGATGTACAGGACTAGGCGAGGCTTGTGGTGCCTGTGCCTGATTTGGAGAACCTGGACTCGTTGAGGGCGGTGTCACCGGTGATGTCATTCTTAAGACTGTCATTCTTGAGATTTTAATGAAACTATTCAAAAATAAAACTTTAAACCCTTGATAATGTTCTTGATGTTGAACATAACACTCGCTAATTTCTTTGGTTCAAATCTCAAGGGGGAAAAAAAATACCCAAAATAGTCACGTAATCTACGGATACACAAAATTGTTTGATGAGATTGTCACTACACAATTTTGACGATGCTTCAAAAGACACTTTTCGAGATCACTGAAAATCTTTGTTGACAAGGTTTGGAAAAAAAATCTAGACAGAGCTTCGACTAAGGAACCTCTAACCAAGTCGAGATCTCGGAGTAGACTGGCTGGCAGTGATGTCCGTGGAGGGAAAGGTTTTTTTTTTCGTTTTGGTTTGGTTTCATGGTAGGGATCGCGGCTGGGGAAGAGGTTGAATCGGAGGCGGGGTTTCACGAAAGAGGGCGTGGATCATCAGCTGCCGCCTCTCTGTAGTTGCTGGCAACTAGGGGAAACGGGTTAGTTGGTATATATTTTTGCGGCAAAGGATAAGATCCCCTCATGCAAATGCGACCTGATGGTTGTAGAATGGGGATTGCTTCAAGGGGCAAAAGAAAGAGAGAGAGAGAGGAGAAAGAGAGAGAGAGAGAGAGAGAGAAAGAGAGATCTAATCGACGCTTGCCTTCCTAAGTTGGCGACGGTAATGAGTGTAATTGACCAATTAGGTTCGTTGATTACGTGCGCTCCAAAAACATTTTTACTCCACCAACACTTATCGATATTTATATTCCAGATCGAAACTCGATATCAATTCTCTTCCCGTTAATCGAAAATATTCTTTTTTACCTCTATTAATTTTTTTTCAGTAATATTATTGTTGATATTTTAACATATTTTGTCGCAAATTGTATTTTAACATTAATAAATATTAATAGGGATTGCCTTTTTTCAAAGTGAATAACCTTTTATTTTGTGCAGATTGTTTTTGTATATGTTTTTGACAAGGAAAATCCTCTTCGCGAATGTTATAGTAGTTTTTGACGCCGTGTCATGATGTTTATATATTCCAATGTAACATGCGCGCAGTTTTGCGATAAGGAAAAACAAATGAATGCCGATAGTGGATTTTTGATAAAAGTTTCAAATATAAAAGCCCTCGGACGTTCTTTCATTTTCGCGAATCCGTTTCGATTGTGAATCTCATCCAATGCCCGTCGATGATCCGACGTGAAAGAAATTTACTGTCTCTGTGTCAATATCGTTTGTATAACAATGTCAATATACCCGATAACGTCGTTCCATTACTATATATTTCCTTTATTCTTTCATCGTATCCGAAAAAAGAATAAACCGATTGTAAAATCCAATTTTAGAAACATCTAATTTTTCCATAGGAGAGGGAAAAAAAAGAATCGAAATAAATATAACCAAAGGAAGAAAGAGGAACAAGTATAATTAGAGTTCAAGATGAAACAAGAAAAAGAAGAAAAACAAGGTATAGGAGTAGGTTTTAATAAGAATCGAAAGTTTTTTTTTAACCTTTTGGGGTCAAATTTCATCCAGAAGAATGGAAAAGTTGGAATAAAAGGAATAAAGGGGTTGCGAGAGTTGCGCAGTTCCCGATACGAGGAAGGTTAGTGTATTATCGTTATTAAGTATCGTCTTGCGAATAATTATACGGAAAGGACACGAGCGAGATAAGTAGATGCTTTTTCAACTGCGCTAGAGTGGGATGATCCAATTTGGATGGTTACCAAGGCAAACGATACGTTAAATAGATAGGACGAGAGTAACCAGTAAACCCAACATAATGAGGACCACCCGCCAGACCCATAAGACCATACTGTTTGAACATACACGGTGTCAATTTTCATTTTATAAAAACAATTATTTTCCATGATATTTGAAAAATTATGAGAAATAATTTCTGCTGTCTCATCAATACTCGATCCTGTCATCTCAATTTTGAAACGTGCTTTTAGAATTGCATGCTTCAAAATTAATCTTTATGCGCAGTTAAACTTGAATAAGTGCAAGCGAAAATTTTTCTATTTTGTAGAACTTTCAAATGAAGCAAACATTTATTTGAATCAAAGAAATATTTGCCTATAATTAACGAACTTTTCAAAATAAGCTAAAAATTGAATCTATACAACGAAATAGAGAAGAATTGATTCAAACTTTCAAACGTATAATTTTTTCCCGAGTTCATTTATTGATTCAAATGAAAAATGCTGCGACTAATGGCGAACACAACAGAGAAATGTCATCCTCGAGAAAAATCACATTTGAAGAAAAATAAAAATTCTAAGTAAAAAAAAATCAAAATTAATTATATACATTGTGTGTATAGAATCGAGAAGAAAAAGTTGGTTTGAAGTTGAGCCGCTATCTTATATGGTACAAACAATAGTTTTGTCCAACTATTACGAGACGCTAATTGAAAGTTAAGAAGCAATGAACTTAGTCAAACAGTCAAAGTTAACTTAGGACCACGCTAGAGATGAGTTATTAGAAATGAATTTCGAAAAATGTATATTCTTATAAGTGTTGGTAAATTTTTGTCAAATGTTTTCGTGTCTAATTATCAATAAGGCGAGACTAAGATAAGTGTTTGCTTTTTAATTATTCTTCTTCTTTTTTTTTCTGGAAATAATATAAGATGAATATATATGAGCTATTCGATTAGTCTCTTTATACCTCATTATTTAGATAGTTATATTCGTGTGCAATTGGTGAGATTCAGGTTTACACAGTTAAGATCATAACTCAACGCTCGTGTTGACTTTTCTCGCTGCCAACGGATATCCACCGTGTAATTAGCTCCTCTTTGCAGTATCTATATAGCACCAAAAGTGAACGTAACTACCGAACAAATACACACGAGAGCTATTATAATTATAATGAGTAAGACAAACCACTTTTGTATGTGAATATTTTTTTTATGTATATGTACTTTAAAAACTATTATATTATATCTTTATGACTTTTCAACAACAAAAAAAAGGGTAAAAGGCAATTTTCACTTGTTAATGGATTTCCGTGGAAAAAAACAAGAATTTAACAGTTGTGAAAAACTGAAAAATTGAGAATTTTCTGTATAAATTATTTACGTTTTTCATTTTTCATTTTTTTTTTTGTTATTCTATTTGTTATTTTATTTTGTATTTTATTTTGTATTTTAGTTTGTATTTTATTTTGTATTTGTATTTTTGTATTTTTTTTTGTATTTTATTTTGTATTTTAGTTTGTATTTTATTTTGTATTTTAGTTTTATGTAATTTCGTGAATTTTTGTATTCGGTATGTTAAAAATTCTTTTTTTTCGATTGTTGCAGATTTTGGTATTTCATCCATTAATCGTTTCTGAGAGTGCCATTCTTGTGAGTCAGAGGAGGATATTCATCAGAGACACCCTATAAGTGAGTAAGATTTGAAATACTTTTACACCGAAAGGTTTAGGCCGCGCACGTTTGTCCGTTAATTATTAGCAAGACGCTATATTGAGCATGAGAACGGTTAGATATATTTCTTTCGTCCTGAGGGGGGGAAATGAGACGAAATTCAAGTCAAATTGGCGTTAAAATTGCAATCACGGTGGTCCTGCTTCCTTCTCGCTCACACCACTTATACATTATTATGTTTCGTTGTCGACCACGGAATTAGCTCGTCTATTCTCAGCGAACTTCACTCGTCTATATGACGACGACTCTTGCTTTGCCTCTCCGTCTCCGTATAAACAAACGACGGTCAATTACGCGCAATTTAAAAAAAAAAATTTTCGCACTTTTTTTTCACTGGAAAAATTATAAAGTAATTTTCACTCTTAACAAATTTGGCTCCCTGCTGGATAATTTTTACTATTTTCTGAGTAAATTATAGTAAAATTCACTCTGGAAATAGTAAAAATTGATTCCAGGAGACTAAATAATAGTTTATATTTTTTTGTGTGGAATTAAAATCGATGTTGAATTTCAAACCAGTGTAATTTTTTGTCTAATTAATTATTTTTAGCCTTTTTTATTTATTAAAATTGAATATGAAAAATCTCTTCCTTGATAATTGACAATTGATAATTGATAATTGACAATTGACAATTGACAATTGAAAGGGAAAGAAGGTGATATTTGAAATAAAACGCAATAATGCCGTTGGTATCATTTTAATTAGCAAACAAGACACTCGTTCACTGGATTCTATAAAGAGGTATTAAATGATATACCAGAAAGGAATTTAGCAGAAATTGTGAAAGCGTTTTATACTGCACCGGGGCACACAGCGAAAACAGTTGTAACTGTCCTAATCGGTTAGGAGAGTTGTCGACGAGATGTATAAGCGCCGAGAGCGAGAGTCATTGATTCGTTATTCTCTCTTGCTTTTATATACGTTTGCCCTCTGTGTGCCACCTCGTAATGCGCTCTAAGAGGCATTTTAATGAAGGCATTACAGTAGAAGGTTGGTATACACGTCGATATCGAAAATAAGATTCTCGCAAAAGAACACCGCGGCGCTCTTGGCTCAGTGATCGGTCCTGGCTCTCTGAAGAGAAAAGTAAAATATACATATATAGCTCTCTCGACACAGAGGAGCGTCGACCATTTGTTTTAAGAAGAGACTTCTCCCCGAGAGAGTCTCTGTGTGTGTGTATTGTATTCGAAGAGTATTCGTATAAGGTTTTGCCTACAGGTGTAAGCTCAGCGACCGTAAGCGACTTCGTTTCCCGGCTTTTTGCAAAGCATCCGCCCGCTCGCGTAGCCAATAATTGAATATTGGAGGGAGAGGATTTTAGAGAGAGAGAGAGAGAAAGGGATTCTCTCTAGAGAGGAGAATAGGGATGAGGGGCAGCATCCGATGGAGTATCGGAAGAGGAGTGAGAGAGCGACTGCAAAAGGCGAGTAGCATATCACGTTAGTGTTGGTGCCGGGTTGGACATTCTGGGAGAAAATCGATATTTTAATTGGACAAAATAATTGGAACGAGCAAGCGAGCGAACGAACGAATGGAAGATCGTAATCTCTGGGTATATGGACCCCTTTGTGAATTGGCGAGTCCCCGGTGCATCCCGCGTTATATTCTCCCGTCGACGCCCTCGTCTGCCAGCAAAACCTTTTCTACTCGCACCCGCACCCTTTTGCTTGTTGCACATTTTACTCGTCCCGCAAAAACATCCCCTGGTCCTGAAAATTTTCACTAATTTTTTTTTATTCACTTTCATGACCTTCAAACGACTTGTCTCCAGTTTCAAAATTTTTTCCTCTTTCAGAGTCAAAATGGAAAAAAAAAATTAAATTCTTTGGCTGCAAATTTTGAAACACTTGTCATTGAACTCAATGTTCCATAGAGAAAAAATTTTTTTTCCTCTCTTTTTTTTCCGTAGGGAATTTTAAATTCCCATGGGGGGCGCTAATGTGTTTCTCTGCGTGGCAAAGCGGAAGTGGTAAACGCGTGACCAATTATGCGCGGCGAGCATAAATATTTTTACTTCAATATTTCATTCCTCTGTGAAATGAAGCGTTTTAAAAAAAAGGGAGAGAGAGAGAGTCCCACTGGTGGAAAGGGACTTGTAGGTTTCAGTTGACACCTCAACACGTGCGGTCCATATTCGTGTCTAGTTAAGAGCCACTATGGCGCCTCATAACCCTATAGCCTCTCTCTCCTTCAAAGTGCACTCTACCACACACTACACATCTCCTTTCCAAGTGGCGCTATATCGTTATATACTTCTTTAATGCTCCAGAAAACCGGTTCTCCACCCTGTTGCGGTTTTGTGCTGGATCCCTTAGTTAGTCATTCATTTGTTTCGACAGTGTGTGCGACGCTCATTTCCGGTTGTTAAAAACCCCTCAAAGTCGTTAAAGACTTTTGTATATGTATGAATCTTGGTCTGCCATCAGAGAGTTGCGACTCAAAAACTTCTGACCTCAATCGTCAAATTACAATTTTACAATATGGGAGCTTTTCTACACGAGATTTTCTTGTGATGCTTTATATACATACTTTTATGTGTGATGTTAGACAAATTGAAACATATACTTTATCTTCACTCTGTATTATAATTTCCAGAAACTTTAGAGACCCAAATCTTTTTTTTGCGGCTTCCACAATTTGTCACAAAGGGGGGAATTAGAAAAATAAAAAGTATTCGCAGATGCAGAAAATTACGGTTTTGATTTATCATAATGTACAACATGTGTTTTAGCTAGAAGATCTTTTTTTTTCGCGATTCCAATATTGAGTGGCTTTGACCTAAGTTTGAGAATAATTTCTCCTCTTCCCTCTTGTGAATTTCAAACTAAATTTTGAGACTTTGTTCTACTTTTGACCTAAATTTTGATACTTTGCAGTAATTTGTTTAGTAATTTATTTAATATTTATATTGAAATATTACTAATCGATTTTCAGTGATAATATACTAGCCTGAAAAATTATTTATATATATTTCATCTTACTCTGCTAAATTGTGACTCTTCCTATTATAAATTTTCCTCTTCTAAAGAGAATAATCAATTCTCCAAGTAGATAAGAATTCTAAACGAAAGAGTCTAACTCATCTGGGAAAAAAAGTGAAATTCCGAAAATACTTTCCCAGAAAGCGGCAATTATTTTTAGCATAAGGTGCGTGTAAGTACATAACAAGCTTTCGCTTGTACCACCGATTAGCGGCGGCGGAAGACTCTTGAATTCGCCTTTGGTCGGAAAGTTTTCCTATATACGCATCTCGCACATACATACATATATATCCACATACAACGCAATACGAGTGTCCTGAGAATTTTAGACAATCATTAATAACTGTGCTGAGACGTGCTTTTTAACTCTCAGATGTTATACGAGAGCGGCGCTAAACGGGTCCAAGGAGGGAAGCGGGTGTCGTCACTTAACGTTGCTTCCGCTCGATGGGGCGTGGTTTTTTGTTTTTCTGAATCTTTTTAAGATGCCGGAAGATTTATTACATATTTTGAATAGAGCAACACACGTCTCGACGAATTAAAGCATTTCAAAAGTAAATTTCAAGCGAGATGCGAGTAAAGCGCCTGGAAAATTATTATACCGTCGGAGAGAGAGAGAGAGAGTTTCTCTTCATCAAAAACGAAACAGTCCATTAGGATATTAAATTAAGAGAAATTTTATATAGAACAGAAACAAAATGACACTATTGAAACATTAATAGCATTTCTTAATATACACTAATCAGTCATATAAATCAATGTGAAAATTAACTTATCACAAATTTATTATGGCAATTTTCGAAATAAAATTAATATTGTTTTGAAAAAAAGTGGTTCTTGTGTCAAAGGGGGGGAAAAATATTCATTAATAAATGAAAAGATAAATGATGTCACTTTAAAATGTGGTTGTGTGGTTTTCTTTTTTTTTCTTTTCTCCCCCAATGATGGTGAATGTGTGTGAGCGCGAGCTTTATAATCACGAGCCTCGTAAATGTATAATAATGGCACTCAACGTCGTCGCAGAGGAGAAGAGTGCCTATGTTTAGCTTGGCGTTTGCGAGATGAATGAGAGTGTGCACGCCGCTTAACCTCAGTAGAAGTGAATTTTTTTTCGCTCCAACGGGACACGCGAGGCATTTGACTTTTGTTCGCTCGCTCGCCTTGGTCCCCCTCCCACCCCCGATGACCCGCTTCGCTCATTTCGGTACAACATACAACTTAAAGGAACAAGAGTATAGGAGAAAAAAATGCCATAGGCTCGTGCCAACGTTTAAGAAACCACGAATGTTTGATATTATTTTATGAATCATAGGCCTTGTCATTCCAGATATTCTTAAAATATTCGTTACGACTATAATGAAGTCTGAAAAATCAAATTTTGGGAAACAATATTGGGAAACATGTGTAATTTCACAAGGAGAGTTTTGACATTTGGAAGTCTTATTTTTCTTACGAATGAAATATATTTTCATTACGAAATCAGGAAAAGAGTATTGTTGATCAATGGTAAAAAAACCAATTCTCGGCTTTCAAATTCTAGAAGTCTTCTTTAAAGTTATAGGAGAAGATAAAAGGAGAAGGTAAAATAGAAAGAAAATTGAGGAGGAAACGGAAAGGGAGAGGAAAGGACTATTGATAATAAAGAAGTCAGCGTGGCTGCGTGGTCTGCGTGTCCGGTTTGAGTCTCCAAGGCCCAGGGTTCGAATCCCCTTTCCTGCGAGATTTTAATTTCTAAATAACGGAAAGAATGGAGGGGGAAAGCGAAGGATATCGAATAATATACAAAAAAATGTTCGAATTTTAATAATAATAAAATGAATGAATTAATGAATTAATTAATAATTAATAAAATATTCAAATACACAAGAAAAGGAATATGGAAAGAAGAGGAGGAAATAGGACTAAATATGAAAAGAATAAAAAGAGAAAATAAAGAAGAAGAAGAAGACATTAAGTAAAACTTTGAAGAGGACCCAAAAAAGAGTAGTAGCAAAAGAGGATAGAATAAATGAAAACGGAAGCAAATCAAGAACGAAGGAACTGAAAAAGGAAACAAAGGGATAAAAAGGGACAACTACAGGCTTCGAATTAAGGCGGGGGTGGGGGAGAAGGGACAAGAAGTCGAAATAGGCGGAGTAGTGGCAAAAGGATACGCGTAAACACAAGTAGTTAAGGCGCTCTTTAACGACAGGAAATGTTAGGACGCCAGGAACATGTGTTTCAGAGTTTTGCGCTCGTTCTCCGCAATTGCAGCACTTCGATAACTCCGCTTATTATTCTTCAATATAATTATGCGCGCACCACTCTGATTTTTACTCATTACATGGCCTTTATAAACTATAAAAATTTATCCCTATTCATCCCCAGGAATGGAAATCTCATTTGAAGAGCAACATTCCTCTTCTCTTAAAAGGAGACAGAAAATAAACCCCTTTAAAAAATATTTATATTATATTTTATTCCGGAAAAAAATTGGATTATTTCTTTCTTCCCTAAAGAATCTAGAAAATTTATTCTCTATTAGTAAGAAGAAGAAATGGCATTTTCATAAATTGATCCATTCGGATAAGTTTGATATGGAATTCGAGTTCTTTATTTATGAAGAAATATACTCAAGAAGGTTCTCCAAAGAAGGATGATCATGGACTGATGTATAAACTTATTAGTATAATAAACATCGCGGCTAAAAATGTTTTTGTTATATCCAAATGGTTATTATACGCATATAATAAAAGGTTTTTCGTGAATGTTTTCAAAGTCAAATGGTGGCTCACCTGCCCGATTAATCTGCCTTTCCGCTAATTAATTAGCCCTTCCGCTAATTAATTTATACAATTAGCGGGAGCAAAGGAAAAAGTCTCTACGAGTAACAAGAAAGACTTTTAGGTTGGGTGCGCCTTCTGTCAGCGTGAAATCAATCGAAAGAGTTTTGCGGCAGGTGCTCCCGCCGCCTTCTTTTATACCCTTCGATGGGACGACGTATAGCAATTTAAATTCTGCCAGACACCCTTAACCAGCTGGGGTCCAAAAACAGAGTAGCACGCGGACCTCAGGGCGTATATGTATATATAGAGAGGAGAGAGAGAGAGAGAGAGAGTAGAAAAATCGAGCAAAGAAGAGGTCCGGTGCCAACGACAAGAGTTTGTTTTTTGAAGTCTGTATTGCTTACAAATGTCTCTCGTTGTAAAAAACAACCGCCACGGTCCTAATGAGTCTGGTTTGTTAAAAGATGTCGTTCTTTTTTTCCACCAGGGGTTTATTTTTCCTATTTTTTTGGGGGTTTTATTTTTCGTTTTGTTTTTTTTGATTTTTTTTTTGTTTTTTGCTTTTTTGTTTACTCTTATACCGCGTGGCTCCATTAAGCTGACGAACATTGTAGACTGTAAAGAATCTTAATGCTTTCCTTTCCGAGGAAGCTATAACTATCGACTACTGCGATCTTTCGCGAAATTTCATCGTTTTAAGGTCATAAATGGACTTGAAATCGTTCGATTTCTCTCAAAATGGAAGTAAATGCCAAACGCTGACAAATTTGTTCGTTCAAAGAACCCCACAAGTCGATGGACATATCATTCTAAAAGGCTTTTTCGCAACATTTACTTTTTTTACATCAGTTTGAAGAATAAGAGAAAAGTAAGTTTTATACCTTCTCTTTTGGGAAAAATTTTATTATTCGAAAATATTCCTTTTTTACCAGAAGAATATTTCTAAAAATAGATAATTTTTATATTGGAACCTTTTCTATTTGGCTCAAAGATTAAAAACTCTTTTCTCTTCCATGGCAAATTAATTCTAATTTTTCACCCTCGTCTTCAAATATAAATTTCGCCAATGGCATATAGTAAATTCAGATTTAAAGGGTTTTTTTCCCCCTCTCTGAAATTAAATATATATTCTTTCTGTCACAAGACATGCGTTTTAATAATTGTAAGCATGATGATCATTTGCTCCGAACTGGAAAGGGCCTTTGAGACATAAAAATGCTCATCTGTTTAGACGCGCATAGAAAATAAACAGAAAGAGTTGTTAAAAAAAGATGCGCGTAATACAAGAAAAAAAAAGAAGCAAAAAGAAATTATATAGCCCATCAGTAAAATAAACGGGGGAACTACGCGCGCAGATAACGTATGGTGAACTGAGAAAGAGGAGAAAAAATCTTAAACTTCATGAATGCCAGAACGCGCATACCTCTTAATTGGAACGCTTAGGTTGCAAGCTCTCTCTAAGAGAGCAAAAGTAAAAGAGATGGAGAAAGAGAGAAAGAGAAAGATTTCGGTGGGATTTCGAAGGAAATGGGCGTTTAAGTGCGCATCTACGGACCATTTACAATCGCTCATGTCGCACAAATCGCAATGATTTTCATCTCAAAATCACCTACTATACTTTATGCCTTGCACGATATTTTCGATAACATTTCCGCTATTTATGCCACGTTACGAAAATAAATTGCGCTCATTTGTTCAATTTTGTTACTAATTTAGTTGTTTATTTAATTATTTTGTTTTGTTTCTATCCATTTTTTCTTAAATAATTAGCTACTACTCTCTGAATTTGAATCAGTGAAATTTCACTGATTCAAATTTAGAGAGTTGATTGATTTAGTTTTTTTATTTTATTTTCATTCAGTTTTTATTTATTTAAATGATTTACTGATTATGTGGCCAACTAATCTATTTATATTTATACAAATCACTGGCTAATTAAGCTGCTAAATTAGTTGGCAAGATGTTTAATTTCTATTTATTTAACTTGCCAGCTAATTTTTTAACCACATTAATTTCTTTTTTAACTAATTAAAATTATTTATTTATTTATTTATTTCAAATTAAGAATAAGAAAAAAATAGATAAAATAAAAAAAGTGAAAAAAAAACCATCGTGACGATAAATTTTCCCCGCAAATATACTCGAAATTAATTTGACAATTTCCTCGAAATGAAAACGCCAAGAAAATCATAAAGTCTATTACAAATTCTCCAATATGTATAAATTCATTTATTCCAGAAAGTTGAGAGCATAATTTTCGTAAACCTCCTGTATATTATATAGCTTTATGAAACCCACAGATCATATAATCTTGGAAATAAAATGTAAATGTATACATATGTTTATATATATCAAAAGCACATATATAATTCTATGTCTATGAGACACAAGAGACGAAAAAAAAAGAATCAAGCATTCAAGTCTCATTCCCAGATGTCCCCAAGAAAACTAAACTTTGTATTGTGGAAGTCGTAAACAGGTAGCACAAACGCTCGTATTAGTGGCCGTGTTAGTGCTAAGTAAAAGCAAAGTACATCGTATCGCCAGCAGATTTTCTACGATCGTAAAGTTGAAGTTTATTTAGCGCACATACACGAGACGTCTTCGGTTTATTTTTTATTTTTCTTTTTTAGTTTTTTTTTCTTTTTTTTTTGTTAGGGACCTCAACGTGAATCACTCACGTTTTCTCGATTTTCGTGCGCGATGATTTTTGGTCGATTGCGACGGTTTTATTCCTCCCTAATATATGTTGTGGGAGAGAGAGAGAGAGAGAAAATGCGACTCATCATACGACCAACGATCCCACCTAGTCAATTAAGAAGACAGCTGGTCTATTAGAGGGATCCATGAGACTGACACTCCCTCAATCCACACCATCGCGAAACACCGTAAAACATCGACCGCGTAACACCAAACATACGAGACGTCCTGAAATGACGTATGGGACTCCAGGGTTCTATTTTCGGTGCGGCGTTTAGGGAGAATGACTCTCGACATGTGCTCGATATTTAGACTCTGACTGGCTCTTAACTTCTTCGTGACTCTCTTGTCTTCTCTCTCGTCTTCTCTCTCGTATTATATCTTCTCTCACACTTGCTCCAGCCAATTTCTCCTCTTTCTACACCTTTCTCCGCTTCTCCTGCTGCTTCGTCTTCTTCTTTCTCCGAGGGAATTTCACTCTTGCTGCCCGTTATAAATTACTTATCGCAGTCACTTTCAGATTTGACACTGCGGGAATGCAGTTGAACCTTTCTATAGTGGCAGCAGTCGTATTTATTTTCACTTCATTCATTTGCCCAACGGTTTGCAGTCGAAGAAGTACTTGGATGGATTTTTACTTGAGTTAATAACTGAATTAGTTTTTATCAATACTTTTGCACTGATTAGTTGCCAATTTAGTTACTAATTTGGTTGATAAGTAATTTAGTTGTGAATTTTGTTACTTATTTGGTTGATAACTAATTCAGTTGCCGACAGATTTAGTTACTATTTTAGTTGATTAGTCAGTTGTCAATTTAGCAATTAATTTGGTTAATAACTAATTCAGTTACCAACAGATTTAGTTACTATTTTGGTTGATAAGTAATTTAGTTGTGAAGTTTGTTACTTATTTGGTTGATAACTAATTCAGTTGCCAACAGATTTAGTTACTATTTTAGTTGATTATTCAGTTACCAACAGATTTAGTTACTATTTTGGTTGATAAGTAATTTAGTTGTGAATTTTGTTACTTATTTGGTTGATAACTAATTCAGTTGCCAACAGATTTAGTTACTATTTTAGTTGATTAGTCAGTTATCAATTTAGCAATTAATTTGGTTAATAACTAATTCAGTTACCAACAGATTTAGTTACTATTTTGGTTGATAACTTATTCAGTTACCAATTTTGTTACTAATTTAGTTGATAACTAAGTCAATTGACAACTTACGTATCTTCCAATTTAGTTTTTATGTTAGCTTTTTTCTATTTAGGACTGTTAGTAATTTGGTATAGTTTAGGTCATTTAGTAAAGTATGGTATAGTATAGTTAGTGTAATTTCGTAGTTTAGTAATTAATTTAGTTCCTAAGTATGTCAGTTTCTATTTAGAAATTTAGTCTGACAATATATATTCTATTATCTAAATTAAGAATTAGTTACTGACTTATTTAGTTACTAACTTATTTGCTAACCACTTTAGCTTCCAATTATGCTTCTATTCAATTTTATAACCAAAAATCAGTATTCAGTTTTTCCTGATTTTAGTTACTAACTTCCATCGTTTGACAACTAATTAAACTCATATCTATTAAACTAATTAAATAATTCAATTTTCCAGAAATTTAGTTAATGATTTAATGTTATTTTAGTTCCTTTTTTTAGTTCCTTTTGTAAATATTTATTGCGGAATTACCTAATCGACATTCATACTGCGTTGCCAGAAGTTTGAAATTTTCGACTATTGAGAGAGAGTGAAAGAGAGCAGGTGTCTAAAAGCAAAAATTCAAGGTTTTTTGGGTCCAAAATGAAAAGAACCGAGATAGGATCAAATAGTGTCGTAATTATACACTTTGCTATTAGCTTTTTCAAATTGGGTGGATGTAAAAAATCGTCAGATTTTGAAACTCTTAACGTTATATACTTGTCAGACATATAAATCACCAGCAGATTCTATTTTAGAGTAGACACATTTTTAAACAACTTAATTAAAATTTTCCTTGTTCTTACAAATTTCCAATTAGAAGCAGTTGTCTTTCTACAAATATTCTTTCCTACAAAAGTAGGAAAGAAAAGTCTAGGAGTGAAAAAATTCTAAAAATAATTGTTTAATATCATTAGTGAAAATTATGTCACTATTCTCAAATAAAAATCGAACAATTCTGTTTCTTGTCAGAAATTTTATACCTTTATGGTCGGGAAAAATTATACTTTGAAGTAATTATTATTATAATGAAAATGATTCTGAAATGTAATATACATATAGGTACATAATGGTTATATAGAAGAAAATTACGAAAGTAAAATGTCTTATACTAGTGACATGTCTTTGCTGGAGAATTTCATACTCACTGAGGCACTGAGTGACAATTTTAGCTTGCAGCGACAGCATACAATTGACTGATTACACTGACAATTCATAAGTCACAATCCCAGTAAAACTACATGCCAGAGTGGAAAATGATTTAACGCTTGAGCTCTCACAAACAGGTACAATCTGTACCTATGACTATTATTTCACTTAATAATTTTAAATTTTCAGTTCCTGATTTAAACTCTGGAATTATTAATTAATTTGAGATATTTTCAAAAATCAAATCATTTTTAAGTCATCTTACTTAAAAATGACGCATTTTTTTATAATAGAAAAAAATTATCTTCTCTTTTACTTCCTTTTGCATTTTTCCTTTCATCTGAAATATATACATTTTTTCCAAGTATGCAAAAAAAAAAAATGTTGGTTTCGTGTTTTTCTTGACTCTTTAATTGACAATCGTTAAAGCGGCGCGCATTGCTCATATAGTATATTATATGAACATTTATTAGTGAGGCGACACGTGGGCCAGAATCAGGATCGTTAGCAATCGTACAATTCCATAATTAATCGTAGTAATCCGAGACTTATTAGCTATGTAAGCACGACAGGCTCCTTCCGACGTGATACATTAATCTCTTTATTGGCTTCCCTTGACAGCCAACGGATGTGAGTGCACTGTCTCTCTCTCTCTCTCTCTCTCTCTTTTTTTAAGGTACTCGCGAGAACCTAATGTGACCTATATCGACTGAATCGAGCAAGATATATATAATATAATGACTCGCATGCGATAGAAAAATGAGACTCGATCTCTAAATTGCATATTCATTAAATCATTATAAACGACCTGTCAATATGAATTCGTAAATAAGTGTTGCGAAAGTACCTATGTTTATTTATAAAAATGTCCCTCATTTATATTAATAGGGTGGAATAATTATTTTAAATTAGGTGCAAAGAAGTAGTACATAAACCTAAAAATACCGCTTAGAAACAAAGGTTTTAAAAATAAAAATTTCAGTTGGAAAACTGCTTTTCTTCTGCTTGACTTACAATTTTGTTTTATTTTTTAATATTAAAAATTTTAAATAGTGAAAAAATTCTCTCTCAAGTAAAACTGTATCGTTTTAGAAAATTGTCCAGTAAAACAGAAAATTGAAAAAATCAAAACTGCGAAGGAAAATGAAATACATTGATATGGAAAATGTATGAAAGAACAAGAAGTGGAAGATGAAAGAAAAAAAGGAACAATCAACAAATGGTCCGAGATAGTATCTGGACCTCATCGATTTCTGGCTCTTCTTTCGAGTATATATATTGGACATTCTGTGAATAACGATCGAAAGAGATGCGCTCGAAGAAGAAAACGGAGAAATCTGAACAACAGAAGAGGCAAAGTTTGCCTCTCTCTTGACTACGTCTTTTACAACTCGATCTTCACTGTAACTTTACCTGCCTTTTACTATTATGGGAAAAATACAACATAGAGAAAATCTATAATAGTGCTCGCCTTTTGGCTTTTTCACGGTGAGACCAATATCAAGGAAAATGTCTTTAGAATGACCTCACGCCCTCGACAATGCCACGGGACCCCTTGTAACAACAGGGTCCTTCAAATTCGTTCGACTTTATTGTTTGCTAGATGGTGAAGGATCAGTTTTTGACCGAAATGCCAGAAAATGGATCTCGCGACGCATAATTGCGATTTAAAAGGCGCGGCAAGGGGGCCCCGCAAAATGAAGGCGCAGCTGTCCAACCACACGACAATGAAACATCCACTCGAAACGAACAATTGAACAATTTGAAACTGACTCGCTTTTTAAAAGTTTTCGAAATACATAAACTTGATGTCCTCTTGAAAATTTTTCGTCAAAAGAATGAATATAGATATGGTGGGGGTGTGCACGCTTGACAATTCAAAAAGTCCCGCAAGAAAATCTTCTTGAAAATAGGTCCCTACTCTCACGGGAAGATTAATTGCTTTCGCAAGCCTTCGCATTTGTCTTCTAATTTACAGAGTATCGAATTCGTTATTTATTACACTAGGAGATTTCTAATGGCAAATAGTTCATGGAAAAGGGATTCATTTCTTGATAATTTGTTTTCTTCGAGTATACATGTTGTTGCTCTTTATTAATTAAGGTTAGTTAGTGACCGACAATTTTCGCGCTCTGTTAAACTCTTCTTCATTTTTTTCACAGCTGACATTTTTTCGAATTTAAGCCAATTTTTCACAGTTGACATTTTTTCGAATTTAAGACAATTTTTAACTTGAGACTCACAGAATGATAATTTTTTTTTTTAGATTTGTTGTTGCAAAATTGGTTTCATTTTTAGTAAATTGTTGTAAACAAATTATTAGTTGTAAAGGAAAAACAATTACTACAATTGTTTATACTTTTGTTATTGTTATTTGAATTTACAATATCGATATTTATTGTAATTCCAATACGGTGCTAAATTGATAACATTATTTATTATTTTATGGTTCTTTAAATTTTTTACTTTTTGGTGAATTTTGTTCAGTTATTGATAAATTATTATAAACAAAAATTAATCGTTGAAATTATAATTACCTACTAAATTGAATATTAATAATAAATTTAATAATTGAAAATATTTACGTATTTCAATAGTTTATTATAAATATTTGTATAATAATTTGTTATAAACAAATAGATAACTAAAATTATAGTTATTAGTTATTTTAATTATATACTTTAGTTGCTAACAGTAGAATTTTCGTTGGTAATAACAATTAATTATTATAATTTTTTATCACAAACAAATAATTATTTGTCATAAACAAGTTAATTACAATCTATCTATTCAATTTATTTTACAGTTATTTAAAAATATAGTTTTTTTGTTAATTGAAGCTAAATAATTAATTTTTATTAGTTTTATTTAAGAACAAATAAAATTACTATTAAACAATTAAATTTTTTGAAGATAAACAACTGTAAAGTAGTTTATTCAATATTTTTATTCTTAATTATTGTTAATTTTTTATTTATACTAAATTATTTATAATAAACATTAATTTATATAAAAATAATAATAATAAAATAATAAAAAAATAATAATTTTAATCATATTTTTAAGAATAATTTTAATTATGTTCAATAATCATTTTACAAAAAAAAAAATTGTATTTTATTTTTAAAATTCAAATTTTTTTTTGTTATTTACGTTAATTACTCGCATCTTTTGTAGTGAGTATTTTTTCATCGCAGTGAAATAAATTTTAAATAATGTTAACCTTGCTATTTGCAATTTACCACGGTATTGTGTGAAAAATGATAAATAAGGATTTTCCAATGTAAAAAGTATTAGAGCACCTGGCGCTCTTTTTTTTCATGGAAAATAAGATCTTGGATTTTGAATATAAACTATTTTTTTTTTCTTTGAAGAATCAAAAGCACTTGAAAATGAGTTGGGCGTGAGGCTTCCTGGTATCATTTTCCTTTTCATTCTTATTTTGGAACACGAATGAACCAAGGTGCACTTGTATGTATAATATATATATATATATATAGCGATTCTATAGCGCTGAAGGGACGATATACAACTTATATTGTAAAAAGATTCACTTTATGAAAAGCATATTGTGTATGGGGGCCACTACAATTCCAAGTGCACCATTCGAAGCCGTTTAAATCCTTGTAGAACTCAAGAGGATGCGGTTGGGTGTCGTTTCTCCTCTTCGAGTGACTTCGATTGTCAACAAATTCAAAAGAGTGAAATTGAGTCCAACTCATAGTCAGACAGATGTCAAAAAAAAAAAACGAAATTTCATTTTCCTCTTATTTCTTTATATATATAATAATAATCTTTGACACGGTGGAATTTAAAAATTAAATCGATGAGGTGGCCAATTGTCGAAAATAAAACTTTCTGGGAAAATGGAAAAAAATAATCACCACAAAAAAGACACACGCAGAGAAATTTTCCACATGGGTTTACGTGAATCGAGCGAAAAAAATTATGATTTCTTCATTTCATTTAAAAAAAAAAGAACTTATCAGTAAAAAATAAATTACCTTTTTTTCCGGAAAATAATTTAAAATTATTTTTTACGTTAAAATATGATTTAATGCTAATTTAAGAGCGGGATTTTTCTTGTCACATAAAAATGAGATTTAGAATATTAATATTGCGACGTAAGTCGAAAAAAATGTCAATAAATTTTCAATACAAATTGATAAAAGCGAAATGTTGCCTTACAAATATTTGAGGCGATTAGCTTCGCTGGGGTCATCTTGGTATACCTAAATACCTTCTCAATCGTATCAATAAGTCAAATTAAGGTGGACGTAGGTATATATTATGTATATCTAGAGGAACCGCTGAAAATGATATAGTGTTTCGTAATGGTGTTAGTCGGTCCAGCACCTGGTCCCATGATCCTTTGTCAGCACAAACTCGAGGATAAAAAAAAGGAATATAAAAAAAAAGAAATAAAAGACGAGAGGGGATCTTTGCTATATGTGAAGAGGTCCCATAAACTTATGAAGCATTCAGCTAAATGGTTCTAAAGTACTTTCAAAATACGAGTGCCGAGAATCCTATTGCCGAATATATTCAACCTCTCTGCTTCCATAATCACAATACGAGTTGTTCTTGTGAAAGAAAAAACGAGGAACCGCAAATTAGAATTAATGTCTTTCAATCTCTTTGCGCTAATTTGATTGTATGGTGAATATTTTTTCACATATCAGTAGAATTGTAATTTCTATTTTCGAAACTTGGGCGAAAAAAAATAAAATCTAATTTTCCATAATATTTCGCACAAGCTAAGCGAATTCAAGGTCGGAGATCAGGTTCTCATTAAATTGCTAAATAAATCGGACAAAGAAAATAAAATAATCGCGAAATTTCTTCAAGTCTACGAGGGACCTTTTGAAATCAAGAAAATATAGAAAGTCATCATAGATAGTAAAATATAGAATGAGAAGAAAAAAGCGCGACTTGTAATTTTTGAATGAAACTACAGTTCGAAGAGACAGAAAGTCTAAGAGCGCGTGTGGCGTTTAAAAGTCTTTTCACATTCTTCAAGAATGAATGGTTTATTCTTTCTAGGAAGAAATAACAAATTTAAATTGATGAAAAAACGAAAGTTGACTTTGGTTGAATATTGGTTGAATATATATTCGATAAATGTCTTTGCACAGAATAGACTAATTCTAAAAGAGGGCCTTTTGAGAAAAATTTGAGTTAGAAAGACACTTCTTCTATTTCTCTTCTTCTTCTCCTTTTTTTTTTACTTGCCTTGAACACAATCAATGACTAGCGCGTGGATAAAAGGAATGCATTATACTCGGCAACGACCTCCCATTGACATTCCATTGAGAAATTTTAAGACTGACCAGCAGAAGATTGTACCAGCTGCTTAGAAAAATTATTGCCACGCATAGAGTGACCACCAACCTATAACAATCTCGACACTATTAATTCCCGCAGAGTTCAGATTCGATTTATTTTCAGCTTATTTTGACCACACATTATATACTCACCCCATAACAATCAAAGTGTTTATTTTTATAGCCTCGCATGTTTTCGAATTTTTTATTCCACATGGTTGATTTTAATCAATTAAATTTGTTTGCGACAATGTTTAGTAGCTTCGATATAGCTTCAATTTAATGGGTGGAGTGCAACCATAGTATCTTGAGTTAATACAATCGATGACAGTTTCAATTAGTTGTAAATCATTGTCAAATGGTGTTTTCGATTAATTGTGGTTACATTGTGTTAGCTTCAATTTACCAGAGCTACATTTAATGGTACAGTAGTCGACCTCCCGATAAATTGAATCTCAAGGGACATTAAATAGTTAAAATTATCAAGGGTTTTATATGCCAAATGTTTTAAGTATTTGGAAATATTTTTAAGGGAGTGAATTCAACTTCAATTTATGGAGAAATTCAGTTTATTGCGAGAGTTGAATTGTCGAGGGTCGACTAAATACCTTTTAAAAGTACAAAACCTTTTACCTTTAGAATTTTTTGGTATATACTTTTACTTGGAAAACAATATTAAAAATAAAAATAAAAATTATTACAACCATAAGTGGAATTCATTCGAAACACTCAGTTTTACAATTCGCCGGCATCTATTTCTGATGAATGAAAGCTTTTTCTTTTTTATGTCCTCCACCTTTTGAATCTTTTCACACACGATTTTTCTAATTGTCACGAGAATTTCGAATGTGTAATAAATTAAAGACTCTCGGTGGGGTCGAGAAGATGAAAAAAAAATGAAATAGAAAATAGGGAAAAATTCTGAGAACGCACGAGCGTTATTTGGCAAAAGAGAATTCAATTGTGTCACGGTACGTTATCCCTCCCCACAAGAAAAAAAGAAGAAGAAAAAAAAAAGAAAAGTTACCAATCAAACAGTTCGAAGTCAACAGTTTGTGTGTGGCCTTTTGACTATAATATGTTTCGGCTTTTAAGAAAATGACTAAAATGAAAAAAAAGAAGAAGAAAAGAAGTGTTTGTACTCAAGAGACACATTTATGGTCCAATCAACAGTGTATTCAAACATATAGTCACACCTCTCTGTGGGCAACGCGCGGGTACAGCCACACATCGAAAAAAAGCCTTCCTCTTCTTATTTTCTTATT
>JUFY01036055.1:0-12867 GCA_001855655.1 Leptopilina clavipes
GAACATAATTGAAGAGAATCTTTCTCAACGAGCGAAATGAGCTATTGTTTGTGAAAATTAGATAAAAATATTACAATATTGTTCACCTACTTAGATGAAAAAATACAAAATGTTAAATAATTATTATTTTAAATATAACAAAATAGTGCTGAAAATAATTTTTTTAAATCATACAACTGGATGTTTCAAAATTTAGTCAAATTAATTTTAATTATATAGTTTTATTTGTTTAAATCCACTTTTTAGTTTCAGGTTATGTCAAGGGGTTCAACCTCCTTAAAAGGATAAAAATTTTCAAATTTCCAAAAATCTTCTTTAAAAAATCAACTTTAAATTTTGTTTTCAACAAATTTTTATGGTCAAATTTTAATTTTTACGAAAAATATTTTACCTTTTGGTTTATTTTTTATTTTATATTTATTTATTAATCAAAAAATTTTAATTAAAAAAAAATCAAACCGCCAAATTTGAAAAAATATGCTTAGACGAAAATTGAAATTTTTATTCATTTTTTATAAACAAACAAACTTATTTTACTCATTAAAACATTCTCAACAATCGCTAATATTTGAATATTGTTAAAAATATTAGCGATTGTTGAGAATGTTTTAATGAGTAAAATAAGTTTGTTTGTTTATAAAAATTGAATAAAAATTTCAATTTTCGTCTAAGCTGAAAAAAAATTATTGCTGATAAAACGTTTCGACTCAAGATAATTTTGTCTGAAAAGTGTGTTAAATTATTTATTTTATTATTTATTTTAAATTATTGTTTAATTATTTAAAATTAATTTTTATTGTCTTTATGTTTTGTATTAAAAACCTTAAAAATAGTTTTAGTTTTGAGGTTATATTTACCATTCCTCCTTAAGAGCGAATTATACGAAAAAAATTAATTATCATACAATATTTTTTGAAAAATTTAATGCTTCCGTCAACTCGAAATCGAAATAATGTTTAAACTTCCTGTTGAATTCGATGACTGTGTGAATTTAGGAAAAACAATATTCTAAAATGATATTCCACCCACGAATATTAGATGAATATCGATAAAAATAGACGTTAAGAGAAATATTAGAATAAATTTTTGTTGGGCGCTATAAAAGCAATTTCTCATTATAACGCTATTATTAGTGGTCTTTATTATTCGCGCGGTTGTTTTCTGTCGCGCTATTTCCGGATGCCAGGGACTGAATTCAAATCACATTCCCGAAGAATCATGAAAAAAAAAATTGTCCATTATCCGCATATTTTTTTTTTATTCTTTTTTACTGATTATTATTTCAAATTTTATTTCTCCCGTTTTTGTTCCCTCTGTTGTATGTACAAATAAATGCATTCCACGCGTTCTTTTCATTTTCTGTTACACTATAATAAGTGAATTTATATAAAAGCTAACGCAGCGGAACTATTAAAAGCGCGCTAACAATTTCAAAGACACTTCTTATTTCGCATTTGGCATCCAAGCTTCGAATATATTATAATAAAGGGCAGAGAACCAGGAAATTCAATTCATCTGTAAAATTTGAAAACAAAAGTGAGAATATGCAGTCAAAAGTGCGAATAAACATTAAAAACGAACTAATTAAATTTCAAATTAATTAGCAAAAGTGAATTGAAATAATATATATTTCGCGAAAATTCCATATCAAGTTAATTAAATTGTTTCTTTGAGTTATTCTCGAGGGATCATATATGACTTCAACGAGCGTAATAAAAGTCAAAATCAAAATAAAAATTAACTTTCATGTATATTTTTTTTTTTTTATTCATCCACTTTTCAAATTTCTTCGAATTGCGAACCTATTATTCTCCATTTATTCTTCTTTCTAGGACAAAGGTATATTTTTTAATTTCCGGAATGGAGAATCGGAAATTAAAAATCGTAGCCGTAGTTAATTTTTCTTTTTCTTCAATTTTTACGTATTATGTTTCATTTCACTTGTAAAAATATTTTAAGCAGTTGAGCTACATAATTTTTTTCAAATAATTTCATAAATAATTAATATGCGGAAAATTAAATTATAATAATTATATATTAACGAAGGACAAATTTTTAGTGGAAAATAGAAAATATTAATTTAAATGAAGAATGAATTGGACTGAAAATTACAGCGCTTGCTGGTTTATCATTGTCAAGCGGGTAAAAGGAAAAAAAATCGGTTAATTATCGAATTTGAAGCAATAAAATTTGATTTAGGTATTTTTTCCCATATTTGTTGAAATCGAGCCACAATACCTGAATCTCGAGGAAGGGATCGATTTCTTCTCGAAGAGGACGAAAATCGTGTACCTAAACGTGCCTGAGGCATAATAATGCACAACAATAATTTATTCACTTTCACCCTTTCACTCGAAAAATTTTCTCAGTCTTCATTCGAATGTGAAAAATAAATTCTAATTACAACTCACAAGGGCAATCAATCCCCCTATTCTCATTTTTTAAAACGCAATTTTACTTCATTAGGAATGAATCCAAATTCCTGAATTTTCAAAACAAGATATGTACTAATAATACTGTTTTTCTAACAATTAATTTTTTAACAATACAATTATTTTTATATTTTTTTACCTCTTTCAAAGAATAATTATTTAAAAATAATTTCCTCAATTGCAAAATAATGGATGAAATTGTCAAATTAATTGAATTATTATTAAATTTACGTTTAGATTATAAAAATTATTTTCGGTAAATTTCGTGACCGCCATTTGTCCGCGATGACTTTACGAAATGAAAAAGCTGAGATATACTTATTATTACAATTATATTTTGGATTTGTCACATTTCCGAAAATTCGATATTCGTCTTTTTGGCTGAGTTTCACAAAAGATTCGAGCTCGACCGCGATAAAGTCTCAACTGTTAGACAACTGTTAGTAGATGATGTGAAGAAGTGCGAAAACGTCGTCGGCGCCCTCAGACGTCTTCGAAGTGAAGAGAGGAGAAGAGACAGAAGTGCGTCGCGGTTATAAATATTATTAAATAATTCAAGTACCCGCTGAACATCTGACGCATACCGGAAGAGGACGCCTGTTTCTTTTTTTTTCCTCTTTTTTTTTTTATTATCACATACTAGAAACTTAAGTATACATTCAACTGATAACTATATATGCATAGTCTAATCTTGTTCAAAAAAGAAGTCTACACCTTGACACAACAAAAAATCAGAATTTAGCGGAAAAAAAATCTTATTGGAATTCGTATATCAAATTCTTCGAAAAAAAGGGACTCATGAATATACCATAAAAATTATTAGTTAGAATATTCATTTTACAGAATTTTATTAGACAGAAATAGTTTTTAGACGAATTCGAATTTTTTGAACTTAAATTAACCTAAATTTTGACTTAAGAAGACAATTATTATTTGACAATTATTATTAATATTATGTCACTGAATTATTATATAATAAAATTTTCATTTTACACAATTGAACAAATAGTAAGAAATGTCATGTGGTGACGAAAAAGTTGTTTCACGATTTTACTTCTCATTTTTAAATGAGAAAAGATTTTGGGCTTAAATTTGGAGGAGTGGTAGACAAGAGTACAAGGAAGTGCGCTCTTCTCCTGATTTACTAAAATTTCACGGAAAATTAATAAATAAAGCAATAAAGCGCATTTTTCCTAGTTCATTCAGTGGCCACTAGCTCGAATTGGCGCCACTTCCTGGCCTACAAATACATTCTTGGTCGGTATTACCCACATGGCCTTAAGTCCAAAATTTGAGTTAATTTAAGTACAAAAAATTAAAATTCGGCTAAAAACTAATTTCTATCTATAATGATAGATAGATTTGACATGAAAATAAAAAATTAAAGAAGTAAAAAATTTTGCGAAGTTGAAAAAGAAAAAAACAGAATCTAAAATTTAAACAAAACTCAAAATTATCGAATTTAAAATTTGAGACGATCAAAAACAACCAAAGTCTTAATTAAAAACATAATTTTTAAAACAAGATTTTTTTTCACGCGGTGAAAAATAAGAAAATAAAAAAAATATTGAGAAAACAAAAAATGGATTTTTTGAAACCAGAAGGTGTCGCCAATTCGAGCTAGTGGCCGTCGCTGAACTTACTAACCTCGAATTACTCCACTTTAAATCTTTAATAAAATAATTTCCGAGCAAAATTATCACTCCTCCAAATATGAACCCGAAATATTCTATTCTGTCAAGATTAGAAGTCATTTCCAACATTCCCTTTTTCCGAATGTTTAAACAATTTTTTCAATAATTATTTATCAAAATTTTGCAAAATTCCAAGAAGAGCGCATGTCAGGGTACCTTCGTCTATATTTTCCAAAAAACCCCGACCCAAAATACTTTTTTTTCTTTTCAAATGAGAAGTAAACCACGAAACGACTTTTTCTCTCGGATGCCCTTAAGAACATGGAAGAATCAATATTTTAATTTTAGAAATTCACCAAATAAGTTTAAAAATTTTTACATACTTCAAACATTATTTAAATGAAGAAATATAATTAATTTTTGAAAAAGGAGCAAAATAGTGAAATCGCTGTGCACTTCAACAAACTTTTAATTAAGGTAAAAAAGAAGTTCATTTGACAAATGTGCAAGTTCTCAAAAGCAGAAGGAATCTGAATTTAAAATTTGAAATTTAATGGAATCCATAACTATCACGTTCTATTGTACTTAACATATAAATTTGAAACTCAGACTTGTGAATTAATTCAAATTCACGAACAATGTTAATTATACTTGAAGACTTGAACTAATTAGAATTTTTTCCTCTTTAAAAATATATTTTAATTGGTAAAATTCAAGATATGAAAAAAATAATAAGAACAAACAGTTCTATTTGATTGAATTAAACTTTCCAATGCTAACAATGTTAAAAAAAAATTTTTTTCGTTTAAGGAGGTTCAACCTCTTAACTAAAAAGTAGTTTTTAACATCAATAACCAGTAAAATTAATTTTAATTGAATTATTAATTATTAATTTAATTAAATTTGATTTTACTGGTTACACATGTTTTTTTAAAAATTGTATTGAGCAAAAATTTGTTTAATAATAATTATTCAATTTCATATTTTTTGTTTAAAGTTCACAATTGTGACGCTCCATGGTGAAATGGACCTAACGTGGCAACGAATTATAGGTTATGTTTAGGAAAGTTTTTTGCTTGATTTAAGATTCATTTTTAATTATTTGATGTCAAAAACTATTTTTATTAACTATTTTATATACTAAATAATTAATAAAAACTATTTTTACTTCAGGTAATTAAAAATGAACCTTAAATCAAGCAAAAACTTTCCTAAACATAACCTATAATTCGTTGCCGCATAAGGTAATTTTCACCGTGGAGCGTCACAATTGCAGTTTTTTTTCCAATTCTAACAAAAGAATATCTCATTTTGCTCTTTGAAACATTTTCAACAGAAATACGGCTCTGATCGGTTTTAATTACTTGAAATTGGTAAACAAACACTTTTCAATAAGTTTTTCTCAAATCACAGAAACTTTTTACAAAATCTACCAACGTACCTAAAGTTCTTGTCTTCTAAATTACAAAAATCCGAAAGATTGTTTGAATCCATGCAGAATCGTGGTTGCAAAACGAGAATAACTGAAAAGTAATGTAATGCCAATTGATGCCAATCAATTGGCCAATCAGCTGGCCCTTCATGCTCTCTGTATGCTTCTGCCCTCTGACGGCGACTGGATGTAATGCACCTCTTACAGCTTGTCATAAATTACTTTTCAGTTATTCTCGTTTTGCAACCGCGTTTCTGCATGGATTTTAAAACAATCTTTTAGATTTTGATAATTTAGAAGACAAGAACTTTAGGTAAGTTGGTAGATTTTGTAAAAAATTTCTATGTTCTAAGAAAGACTTAAACAAAAATTCCATGAGAATTTCACGTATTTGAAATTTTGTAGAAACTAGAAACCCCCCCCCCCCAAAATGAATCTACATGTAGAATAAAATATACATGTAAAATAAAAATTTGAGAGGAAATCGAAATTCAAATAGAAATCTATAAAAAGATTGTCTTTTATTACTCCCAACAATGGGACTGTGTTATTTGAATTAATTCTGAGTTTTATTAGAAAAAGGTTAAGCTCCAGTTTAAATTTTTCTCTAAATGTCGATAAAACTATATTTTTATTCAAATATTTTTTTTTGGAACACTTAATAAAAAGCGTATAATGAAGACAAGGGAAATATTGTAAAGGCGAAACGCATAATCCCTGTGCTTTCAAGAGCTTCAGCCGCTACACTGAATTCCCTAAACTAATTATGTTAAAAAGTTGGAGTGAATCGAATAAAGCACGAAAGAGCTACGAGGTTCACGAGAGAATCATAAAAATTGTGCAGCGAAGGTATTTTCTCTTTAGTAACAATAAAAAAAAAAAAGTACATATTCTGAAATCGATGAGACCTAATTTTTGCATTTGCTTGATAAAAGAAGATAGATTATTGAATTTTCAGTTGCTTCTTTATATTCAAAGTAGGTATCTTATTATTCAACTTATATGTAATAATAAAAAAAAGATAAAAAGCCCGAGTGAATAAAAACTTTCAAGTTTTAATTTTTATTTTCTTATTTTGTTCAATAAAGAAAATATGTAATAAATTTATAAAATATTGTAATTATTTTTCAAAAAGTTTCAGAAGATAATATAAAAAATTATCTTTTATTATACCTACTTTACAATAAACAAATTTTTCTTTGAAAATAATATTTTTTCCACGCTTGTTTTCTTCTTACATGAAACTGTAATTTAAACGAAATGAGAAAAAGTTATTCGGTTAATTTTTTTTTTTCGTTTATTTTCCTTTTTGCACATGAAACTTTTTTATCCGCTCGTTTTTTTCATTACATAATGTTATTTAAATTAAAATGAATCGTTAAAAGTTTTAAGTAGACGGAAATAAATTTTAATTGTTTATGAATAATTTATGGTATTACTGGAAAAATATTTTTTACTTATGAAAAACTTGATAAATTTCTTCAATTACTTTTTATTGTCAATTATTATTTTTATTTAGATAATCTGAAACAATGGATAATCAAATTTATTAATTATACAATACATTCAAAATTGATTTATTAAATTTTTAATGTTTTTAAATTTTTTATTTCAATTACCTTATGGAAATTATTTGAATTTCAATACAAATGGTCCAAAATTTCTTTTAATATCAAACTTAATTATTTTATTAATAAGTTTTAATAATCTTTTAAATTGATTTTTCAGCATAAAAAAAACATTGAAGTATCTATTTTTACAAAATTTGTATGAGTTTCAGACAATTTTAAAAATTATTTTCAAATCTATTTAAAACTTTGTACAGTGATTTTTCATTATAATTTTTATATAATTATTAATAATTTATATCATGAAAGAGAAAAATCTTTTTAATATCAAAAATATGAAATGGTTGCTAATGTTTCAAAAATTCACTTTTCAACAATATTTCTTTTTCAGTGTAAAGTAAAAGAAAATTGACTTTTTTAATCGCGTTTAAAATTTGATTTATTATTATTATTTATTTTTTTAATTACTTATTTAATTAATGATTGCTGTATGAGAAATAAAAAATTTCTTTTTTTATAGATACCTACTTGTTATATAATTATATATTAATTTATTATATTAATATTATATTAATATTAATCTTAAATAAAATTTCTTCATGGTTTGAAAACGTGATTATTTATTATTTGAAGAAATAAAATATTGCATAAGATCATTTTCTTATTATTATGTGTCCGACTACTGAACTTTTACTCTATATACATTTGACGAGAACTTATTTGATAATTATTTCCAGCCAATGATAGTAACCACAAATTAGATCTGAAGAGTAATAACAACATCCAATCAGAAATTTCCAGTGCTAACGGATCAATTTGCAAAGGGGTGAATTTGTCGAGTATTTGAATTAATTCAACGACTAATTGAGTCGTGTTACGGAAGTTCTTGAACGTATTTTCCTCTGCTTATTAGGTTCCGAGTTCGAATTTCTTAGTTAACTTAGTTCCGAAGTGGAAAATTCATGTCTTCATTGTTCTCAATCTTTTCAAGATTATTCAAATTTAAAAAATAATTTTGCAAATATTTTTCATATAAATCTTATAAATTTTATTCATATAAATCATCATATAAAAATTAAGGAAATATTATTTATTTTTTCGGCTAAAATATTATCAATAAATAATAAATAGTATTCAAATTTTTCAGATTTTTCATATATAAATATATAGAAATTATTCTTATCCTAGCAATACACTTCATAATTTATTCATCACAAATAATTACAATTTACCCTCCGACTACTTAAAAGTTTTAACGATTTATTTTAACCTACATAACATTATTTCGCAATAAAAATGTACAGGTAAAAAAGTTTCATACGAAAACGGAAGCAAGCAAAACTAATGTACGAAATAACTTTTCCTCATTTTGGTATACGATTTCTGTTTCATGTGAAAAAACTAGAAATAAATAATATTATGTAATAAAAAACACATAGAGATGGATTAAAAAATAAAAAAAATTCAAATTGGGAAATTTTGTTAATAATTCCACTTTGAGAAGATTAAATAGAAAAACTTCATGTCTGGTAAAATTAAACTCTGCAAATTTTGATGCATATAAATATGGAAATGTGGGAAATTTGATATAAGTGAATTGAAATCTGTAAACGTTGACATTCGGATACACATGAAACTCTGCAATGTTTTTTTAATTTTTTTAAAAAATGAAATAAATTGTGGTGTTTTACAAATCCATCGAAATAAATTATTTAAACAAATTCCAACAATTAAAAATAATTTCAAACTTAACCTTTTTAATTATGGTTGATTTAATTAACAAATGGTGTTTTAATCTTCTTTTATATCAAATATGCTTTTATAGAATATTATTTAGACTTATTTTAATTAGGTAAAATAGTGTAAAATATTTAATAAATAAAATTTGTATTGTTTATAATTTTTTAACAAAATATTTTTAACGATATTAAAATGGTTGAGAATGTATTAATGAGTAAAATAAACTATTTATAAAAATTGAATAAAAATTGCAATTTTCGTCTAAGCTAAAAAAAAGTTATTCAAAATGTTTAAACAAATTATTGTTGACAAAACATTTTGACTCAAGATAATTTTTTCTGAAAAGTGTGTAACTAGATCTTTCAATTTATTTAAAAATAATTTTTATTGTATTTACGTTTGTATTAAAAACGTTAAAAACATTTTTATAGTTTTGAGGTTATGTTAACGTGTACCATTCGATTAAGAACATGTCAAAAGTCGTTCTGATTTTTTACATGGAGCTTCAAGGAAAAAAATTCCACGACTTTGACATGGCCTTAAGGTGGTTCAGCATTGACATAACCTCAAACTAAAAAGTGATTTATTCCAAAATAAATTATTTTCAGTCAAAGTTTGTTATAAAATAATAATTATTCAACATTTTGTGTTTTTTGTTTAAAGTTAGTGAACAATGTAATTTTAATCCAATTTTTACAAAACGATAGCTCATTTTTGAAAGATTATCTTCAATTTCATTCGCTTGTTTTTGTTAAAAAGTATTAAAAAAAAAATATATAAAAATCACAAATTTTATGTGTTTAATAATTTTCTATCAAAATATTGTTTACAAATTTCAACGAACAAAATTGAAGAGAATCCTTAAACGAGCAAAATGAGCTATTGTTTGTAAAAATTGGATTAAAATTACATTGTTCACTAGCTTTAAACAAAAAACACAAAATGTTGAATAATTATTATTTTATAACAAATTTTGTTCGAAAATAATTTATTTTGAAAATTGTACAACTGGGTCTTTCAAAATTTAGTGAAATTAATTTTAATTATTGTTTTATTTCTTGCAAAAAACCACTTTTAGTTTGAGGTTATGTCTATGGGTTAAACCACCTTAAGGGCATGTCAAAGTCGTTGCGATTTTTCATTGCAGCTCAATTTGCCAAAAAAAAATATTTTGAAACAAATTTTGTTGGTAAATAATTATTATTAATAATAAATAATTAAATAATAATAATTATTATTTAACTTTTTGTACCTAGTTTTTGTTTAAAGTTTATAAACAATTACAATTTTTATCCAATTTTTATAAATAGTAGCTCATGTTACTCTTTGAAAGATTCTCCACAATTCTAATAATATTTTTTTGAGAAATTACTGAACAAATAATTCTAAAAAAAATTCTTTTTAAATAAAATAGGTACATTATTTCTCGTCATTAAAATGTAAAATGAAAAATTTTGATCACACGTGTAAAGAAGAAAAAATAAATGAAAAAGATGAGAAAAAAATACACGCGAAAGAAGTTTCTTTATCCAAGATGTCCGTGACCAATGACCACATTAAAATTTTTAAATATGTATAATAATATTGTAAATAATTCACAATTCAAAATTATACTTATTTTTTAATATGTCAAGAATTATTCATAAACAATTAGAAACTATTTTCATTCGAGCTTGTTAACGATCCATTTCACTCGAAAATAAAAATTCCCAATAAAAACAAAGAGTTTCATACAAAAAAGAAACGACAAACAAGAGAAACGAACGTTCTGAATAACTTTTTTTCATTTCCATCCAATTTCAGTTCCCAGCTAACAAGAGTAAAAAAGAGAATAACCGCACTCACTGAAGTAAATAATAAAAAAAAACAAGAGTTACTCTCGCCAGGATTAGATTGTAAAAATAAAATTTATCCAAAAAAAGAGAGAGAAAACGTGTGCTAACAAATAAAGTTTTGATCAAATGATTGGCACGAGAGAGGGCAACGTTTTGTGAGAGCGAGGAGAGATTTGTTATTTGTCGGTAAAGTTATTCCTGTTGACGGGCGATGACCCATAAATATTCAAAGAAAGTACAAAGGTGAATAGTAGGTAAAGTATTTCCAAGCATCATCATCATCATCATCGATACTAGTCGTGTATCAATTTGCAGGAGACAAAGGTCATAGCCACCAATCGAGCAATGATCGACCAGAAATAGGGTAGGTGTGTGTGTGATTGTGTGTAAAAGGTGTGTCAAGTGTCGTGCGTACAAAGAGCGAATTGCCATAGGTCGCGCAATGGCCGGACGACCGTTCGGAGGCTGCGAACTGGTCAAGGACACACGTTCCTACTGCTCTGGTGCGTATTGATCGAGTGCAGACTTGGGGCACACGTACGAGAAGCAATTACCGGATCCTGCCGCATCCGGTAGCGCAAGTGCCGACGTTTTCCTTTCTTTCATCCCCCGCTGAAGATCTTTTTCCCCATTTCCCAGATGGATACATACAAGGTGTTGTTTATTTGCCTTCTCAAAATTCACACGATCACCACGAGGGGTCTGAAGGCAACTAACACTTTTATGTTCAATAAGGAAATTTCTCCTCTTTAATGAGATACTAAAAAACATGTGGCTCGAAATCTTTCATTTTTCTCCTTTTAAGGAGGTTCAACCCATTGACATAACCTCAAACTAAAAAGTGATTTTTAACAACACAGAAATATAATTAAAATTAATTTCACTAAATTTTCAAAGACCCAGTTGTACAATTTTCAAAATATATTATTTTCGGACAAAATTTGTTATAAAATAATAATTATTAAACATTTTGTGTTTTTTCTTTTAAGTTGGCGAACAATTGTAATTCTTATCCAATTTTCTCAAACAATAACTCATTTTTCTTGTTAAAAGATTCTCTTTAATTCTGTTCGTTGAAATTTGTAAACAATATTTTGATAGAAAATTATTAAACACATAAAATTTGTGATTTTAATATTTTTTTAAAATACTTTTTAACAAAAACAAGCGAATGGAATTGAAGATAATCTTTCAACGAGCGAAATAAACTATTGTTTGTGAAAATTAGCTGATAGAATTTCAATTGTTCACAAACTTGCACCGAAAAAAAAGAATGGTAATATTAACCATGTAAATGGTTATTTAAAAGGATTACTAGTTTTTGTAGGTTAAATAAACTACGAATTTAGTTAACTTTACTAATTTCTTGGTTAACTAGTAATCCTTTTATTTTTCTCAGTGTAGAAAAAAAAACTAAATGCTAAATAATAATTATTTTATAACAAATTTTTTCCGAAAATAATTTATCTTGAAAATTTTACAACCGGGTCTTTAAAAATTTAATGAAATTAATTTTAATTCTAGTTCTATTTGTTGTTAAAAATCACTTTTTAGTTTGAGGTTATGTCAAGAGGTTGAACCTCCTTATTAATTCGACCTACTCTCAGTAGTACCATTTTTCGCCACCCTGCCTAAAAGCAACGCTGATTGGTGGAAATCAGTTGAAATTGGACAAAGTGACCCACTGTCAGTAGTTGCAAAAATTTTCAACAGAGAGCGTTTCGTAGTGGAAGGGATCCCAATAATACAATTTGCATAAAATAAACTTTTTATTTATTTTTTAATAACTAATGAAGTGTCATCCTGTGTATTTTTCAACTGTGATTAATTTTCCAAATGGAAAGAGTATTTAGTTTAGTTTTTTTTTCACAAAATGGCTGTTGCAGTTTAGACTGTTGTGAAAGATGTTTGACTGCCCTGCCGAAAGAGTGGACTGGTTTAGTACTGAATTGGACTAAGCTCTCAGTCCATTTCAGTCCAACTACCTGGACACCCATCAGCAGACATTTTTAAAGTTCTTAACAATAAATTTAAATGTCACTAAACCGTCTGCCTATATGCGAGTGAAACTCAAAATAACCTAAACATAATATTTTAAATGTAATTCCCGTTAAGTTTGGAATGTTCATTGCACCCCTTACTTTAACAATGGACCCTTAAGTCTATTGTTATACTGGATTAAAATTTTATGACTTAAAAATTCGTAATTCAAGAAATTCAAATTTA
>JUFY01036070.1:15502-27392 GCA_001855655.1 Leptopilina clavipes
AATGATGACAATCAGAGAATAATGATGATAATCAGATAATAATAATGATGATGATAATCAGAGAATAATGATGATAATCAGATAAAAATAATGATGATGATAATCAGAGAATAATGATGATAATCAGAGAAAAATGATGATGATAATCAGATAATAATGATGATGATAATCAGAGAATGATAATGATAATCAGAGAATAATGAAGATAATCAGAGAATAATGATGATAATCAGATAATAATAATGATGATGATAATCAGAGAATAATGATGATGATGATAATCAGAGAATAATGATGATAATCAGAGAATAATGATGATAATCAGAGAATAATGATGATGATGATAATCAGAGAATAATGATGATAATCAGAGAATAATGAAGATAATCAGAGAATAATGATGATAATCAGAAATAATAATGATGATGATAATCAGAGAATAATGATGATAATCAGAGAATAATGATGATGATAATCAGAGAATAATGATGATAATCAGAGAATAATGATGATAATCAGATAATAATAATGATGATGATAATCAGAGAATAATGATGATAATCAGATAATAATGATGATGATAATCAGAGAATGATGATGATAATCAGAGAATAATGAAGATAATCAGAGAATAATAATGATAATCAGAGAATAATGATGATGGTAATAAGAGAATAATGATAATGAAATAATACTGATAATGATAATCAAAGAATAATAATTTGTTTACACCGTGATCAGTGATGAATGATTTTCCTCCTAAAATTGGAATTACATTCCCAAAAACTAAAGTATAAATCTGTTCTTGTCTTCTGGAATAGTTCGTGTTAACGTGATAATCACGTACAACGTCCATTCAAAAACTTGAACTAAAATAGGGGAGTTTTTTTTTCCATAGGAGACAAGAGGGAACTTCTTATACTTATCTCTTTGGTTTTGGACCGATCGGCACCAACAACACGAGCATAAGCAATAATTGCAGTCATTCCGAACGATTCGCTTTATTGGCCGAGATAATCTCATCGCTCTACTTTGGACTTTCTCTCATGTCCATTATTCCCTATCCTACGTGACTCGAAGGGTAGACGAAATTATAAGATTACCTTGTTTCGATACACTGACAGTTCTATTAAGACATAGGAAAAAAGGGATTAATTGCCAGAAGAAAAAGGCCTTAATTTTTTCTTTTTTTGATGACAATGATCAAATGGAACACATCAAAATAATACCCACAAAAAGACATAACACAAAAATCCTCAGAATGGCTTAGTCCAGACATTGGTAAGAAAAGTTTTCGGTCAGCCCGCTGATGCTGGAGAAATAGAATCGGATTCTTGGAGATAAGCTTGATCAGTGTTACGAGCGTATGCGTAAAATCCCCTGCAGTGAATCGCTCCATATTTCAGTAAACTAAATCGGGCGCAATGAGTCAGAAAGTATCGAATCACCCTCGCTCAATTCGGGCAATCTTGGGTGCATGTCTCTCTCTCGCACCCTGGCACGCAGGTGTCTATCCAACCGTGTTTTTTTCTCTCTCCCCCCTCTTCCCTTTTTCTCCAAAGAAACCTTTGGTTTTCCACTCTCAAGGAAGAAAATAACTCTCTTTTTATGATATTGCGACGCGGAACATGATATCCATTTGTCTAGATACGAAAAAAGAAAAACTCCCTCTGACTTTCAGAAAGAAGGAATTCCTCCTCAGTTGCCGCAAATTCATGTCTGTAAAAATATTTCAATATTCCCGCTTTTTATCTTTACCGAATTTAAAAATAGTTATTTAACCCTCTCCGTTTACGGGGCGGGGGGGATATACTTAACCAAACTTTATCGTGCCCCTGCTATTTCCAAGTGACGTACCACAAAGAAAACCACAAAGAGAATCATAGAGTATTTTTGAAAAGGGACCAGGAAGGCAGAAAATTGGTACTAACTCGACAAAATTAAAATTACAGGTAAGGGGAAATTATAGGTAGGGGAAACTACTTACGGTACCAGGTTCATCCGGTACAAAAATCTTCTCGCGCGCACTTTTTTGATGATGGTCCAGAAAAAAAGAACTAACTCGGAACAATTTTGCAAGACACGATTTTCATTTTCTTTTCGTTTTTTCAGGTGAAAATCTATGAAACCGAGAATGATTGTGAAGAACGGTGACCGAGAAGCGGTAACAATCACCACTCATGCTGAGAATATCTCGCGGCACTTGTCTTGGGCTGCCGCCAGAAGCCGCGGGGGCTCGTGGGATCGGGTACGATGGTGGTGGTGGTGGTTGTTTCCGCGAAAGGGGTACGGGGGGAGGGAAACGAGAGAGGAGGAGATGATGGGCGGACCGCCCCACCCGACACCGTTGCCTCTGATTGGACTACCCCCATTCGAGACTCCAGCAACCCCCGTGGACCTCAAGACCACCTCCTCCTCCCCCTGGTCCCCCACTCGGCAATCTCATGCACCTTCCTAGTCCTCCTCCTCACCCGTTTCCTCCTTGTTCCTCCTTTTTCCTCTCGACCGCTTCTTTTTCCTCTCGTCAGTTATTTCGATCCTTCTTTATCCTCCTCTTTTTCGCCTCCCTCAATACTAATGCTCTCAAGCTGTTCAACCCAATAGGTAGAAGAAATTTCTGTCTCCTTTTTTTTACATCATCTTGAGTGTCGACTCTCTCTCTCTCTCTCTCTCTTTTGCTTTTGCTTTTTCGCATTAGCTCGAACGACATGGATCAATAATATGTGACAGATTTGGTGAATTTCGTGTGTTGTTAGTTTGAGAACTGGTACCAAAAATAACCGATGCTACTTTTGATTTGTCAGAACGTCGACTGCCTCGCAAAACAGCATGGATCGAATAGTCATTAAAAATTCAGGTTCTTTCAAAAGTTGAATTAGATCCCAAAATAAAAAAAAAACTGACGGAAAATTGGTAAATAGGAGGAAATTGTCATGACATTCTAAAAAAAAAATGGAATGGTAAAACTAATAATAAATTTTTGTATATATTTTGATTTCTTGATTTCATTTCTTTTCCGAAACGATGCAAGATTCTAAATTTGCAATTTGTAAAGAAGGTCTCATAATTTTCGCAATATTATCATCACTCAGGAGTGGGAATTTCCCACTTGAGTTTGGTTAAGTAATCATCAAATAATTTGGAAATTTGGGAGAAACATTGTCGAAAGAAAATATTGTGAATATAATATTATAATATTAAAAACATTATAGGTAGGAAATAGAAAGTAGGATATGGCAAGTGAATGGTGGGAAATAAGGAATGACAAGTGGGATAGATGAAAAGTAGAAATTGAAATATGGGACGTACGAAGTAAAAAGTTGAGATTTTAGAAAAAAAGGGTAACATAAGAAGAGGGAAATTGGAAAGCGGTGGGAAAATAGGAAGCGAAAGCTGAAAAATTGGAATGTGGACAAATGAAAGGTGGAAGGTAGAAAGTGGAAAGTTGGATATTTTGGAATTTAACGTAAGGAGGTAAAAAATAGGACATGAGAAGTGAAAAGGCAAGAATCGCAAAATCAGAAAAGGAACACAAAGAAAGTATAGTGAGAAGTGGGACATGAAAACTCGACAAATCAAGAAAAGTGGAATGTGGAAATTGTAGAAAAGAAGAAGAAAAATTGAAAGAGAAAAGTGAGAAATGAACAAGAACGGAGGAAAAGTGAAGAAAATTAGAATGTGGAACCGCGAAAAGAGAAAAAATAAAAAGGAGAGATGTGGAAAGTTTAAAATGGGACAAAATGGGAAATAAGGGAAAGTGAAAAATTGGACAAATAAGAGACAAAGTAGTTTGAGGAAGGTGGGAAAGAAGAAAAATGGAAAGGAGACATGTGGAAAGTAAAAAAATGGGACACAAGAGGAGGAAAAGTAGGCAGTACCTCGTGGGACGTAGGAAAAAAGAAAAATTAATAAAACAGATGTGGAAAGTAGAAAATAGGACACAAAAGGAGGAAAAGTGGGTTGTGGGACGTAGGAAAAAAGAAAAATTAATAAAACAGATGTGGAAAGTAGAAAATAGGACACAAAAGGAGGAAAAGTGGGTTGTGGGACGTGGAAAGGAAAAAAAATTGAAAAACGAGATGTGGAAATGAAGAAAAATGGAAAGTAGAGATATGGGAAGTGGAAAATGAAACACGAAATAAAAGTGAGAAGTGGGACGTGGGAAATAAGAAAATAAAAAGTAGGAAATGAGAAAAAGACATCTAAAGAGGAAAAGTAAAGAAAAGTAGGACGTAGGAAGTGGAAAAGAGAAAAAAAGCGGAAAAAGAGAGATGTGGAAAGTGAGGAATGGGCATTGAAAGAGAAAACTAAAGAACAGTAGGATGAGGGAAGTGGAAAAGATAAAGGAGAGAAAAGAAAAAAGTAAGAAGTGAAAAATGGGATATAAAAAGAGGAAAAGTGGGATGAGGGACGTAGGAAGGAAGAAAAATAGAAAGAAGAGATGCGAAAAGTGAAAAATGGGACATAGAAAGGGTAAAAATGGGTTAAGGGACGTGGTAAAGAAAAATGGAAAGTAGAAAGTGAGAAATGGACCTTGAAAGAGAAAAAGGGAAGAAAAGTGGGATGTGGGGCGTGAAAACTGGGACATGAAATAAGAGAGGGACGTTGGAAAGAAGAAAATGGTAATTGAAAGAGAAAAAGTGAATAATAGTAGGATGAGGGAAGTAAAAAATAGGACATAAAAAAAGAAAAAATGGGTTGTGGGACGTGGGAAAAAGGAAAAATGGAACCATGCGATGTGGAATTAAAGTCAGAAGTGAAAAATTGTCCAGGAGAAGAAAAAAAGTCGAATGTAGGACGTGGGAAACAAAGAAATAGAAAGTGGGAAGTGAGAACTAAACATTGAAAGAGGAAAACTGAAGTAAACTGGGATGTGGAAAGTGGAAAATAGGAAAATTAAGAATAAGAGATGTGGAAAGTGAAAATGGGACAGATTGAGTAGAAAAGTTAGTAGTGGGATGTAGGAAAGTAGGAAAAAGTAGGAAAATTTTAGTAGGAAAATGGAAATATAAGATGTAAAAAGTATATAAACTAGTGTGGGATGTAGGAAAGTAGGAGAGAGTAGGAAAATTTTAGTAGGAAAATGGAAATATAAGATGTAGAAAGTATATAAACTAGGACGTGGGAAAGAAGAAAAAGTGGGAAGTTGAGATGTGGGAAATGAGAAATGGGACACGAAACGAGTTAAAGCGAACCTGTGAATAAAGAAAAATGGAAAACGGACGTGTGAAAAATGGGAGGTGAGAAGTGGGAAAGAAGAAAAATGGAAAGCTGAAATGTGGAAAGTGGGAAAGAAGAAATGGGACAAGAAAATAGAAGTTAAGAATCCAAGGTTGTGGGACGTGGAAAAGAGGAAAAATTTAAAGGTGGGAAGTGGTAAGTGAAAACTGAGACATAAAATAACGAAAAGTGGGTTAAAGGACGTGGGAAAGAGGAAAATGGAAACTAGGAAGTGAGAAATGGACATTAAAAGAGGAAAAGTGAAGAAACCTGGGAGAGGAAAAGTAAAGAAATCTGGGACATGAAAAGTGCCAAGTGAGAAGTAGGGCAGGAAAAGTAAAAATATAGACTGTGGGAATAAATGGTCAATTTTTACACATCAAAAATTAGATTTGTAAAATAAAACCCCTTGCAGAAATTGCCCCACTTGGCCCTACTTGAAATAGGGCTCTAGCAAGGGTCTAACTAGTTTTCCTAGTTTCCTACAATGCCCTTGTTAGAGCTCTATTGTAAATAGGGAAAAGTGGGTCAATTTCTGCACGGGAGATGCAACGTGCGAAGTTTAAGTTTAAAGATCAAGACAACTTTTTTTTTTGCAGTTAAAAAAAATCGACAGTGAATTAAAAAAATGAAAGGAGAGAAGTCATTGATTGAATTGAAGACGTGATAATTTAAGAAGACGAACAACTCCATGAGGCATTTCGTTAATTGGAAAACGGTGAATGAGTATTTGAGGGGTAAAAATCAACCCTTTCCTTGCGTTACGCTCGCAAACCCTAATGAAGCAAGTCTTCGAGGTTAGCTATATACCCGGCGTGCATGCCTTCGCGTCGTATTAATTGCCTGCCCTTTTCACTCTGCAGTTGCCCGCGATAGCGCATTCTTCGACAAATTGGATCACGCTATCGTACAAAAACTCCTGAAACTAAGTAACCTTCCTTTTCTTCTATATATATTATAAAAGATTGACAATATCAGAAAAAAAGCATCCTTGTCCTATAATTCATTTATCTTAGAAATTCATTAGAATTCATTAGAATTCATTTTCAACGATGTTTATATTTTCCACACACAAAAAAATCCCATTATTGTGATTTTTTTCAAAATCTGACGGTTTGTTTGAAAATGTCCAGCTTTAATAATAAAGCAGGCAAGAAGTATTACATATAGAAAATCGTGACGAAAATTAGTAAATCGATCAGAATTCGCCTCTGACGTTCAGCTTTTGTGTAAGCATAGTAGACACGATCGTTGGTCCCGGTCACACCAAGTACGTGTAAACGTCAAACGTTTTGCAATTAACTGCACGATGAAGTGAAAGGTATAAAAGGAAATGAGAGAAAAAAAATTGAGGGAGAAATTCGTGCACGAAATCAACGACGGCCAGTCGTACACGAAAGAATCTAATTGTTGTTCAAAAAAAAAAATAGGGGAAAGGGGAAATCAGAGAGGGGCGAAACGATCTCTCAACAAAAGAGAGTACTAACCCAGTGACATATAATAAAAACTGTTTCCAAATCAAAAGATTCCAAATTTCTTATCATGATAAGAAATCATTTGTCGAACATATTATTCATGCATAAAAATCAATAATGATGATTCTATATACCAGATATGATATAAACAATTATCAATCAGTTGAAGGAATTGAAAATCATAATCAGGATGAAGGGAAGATACGATTTGAAATTGTTTGTAGAGGGAGTACCGGAAGTAGGATTCTCCTTAGACGAAGGCTTTAAGGTTGAGGGAGGTTAGGGTTGCTGGGTTTAATTCCGTTAGACAGACATTGGATCGATATAATCGGTTCCAAGGCAGACATTTACCCCATCGAGTCTTTCTCATCCATGATTCTTCCTTCCAAATTCTATATACCAGGGACCCTTTTCAAGAAAAGGGGTTCGTCGTCACCCTTCCAGAGGTATGTATCCGACGGCCCGACGAAATTCCTGATACCAATCCCACCCTCGATCAATGACCTTAGACTTATTCAAATTCCAGCTTGTAATTTACATTTTAAGATAAAAACCTAATCACCTTTTGTCATCGATTTCTATATGGAGGAATGAAGGAAAGAAGTTGCGAATGATTCAGCGAGAGAGAATGAAATAAGAAAATGTGTAATTCGGGGATGCAATTTTGTAAATTCGTTTTAACTTTCTCTGGGAATTTTCTTAAGACTTTTACATTGACTTTGGGACTTTAATTTTGATTTTGGATTTTAATTTCAATGAAGGTCATAGGCACAATCAAAAGCACAATTAAAGTCAAAAATCGAAATTAAAGATAAAGTCAAAGTCAAAATCGAAGTGATAATCAAAGTCAATATCAAGGTCAAAATCAAAGTCAAAATCAAAGGCAAAATCAAAGTTAATGTCAAAGTCAGAATCAAAGTCAATGTTAAAATGAAAGTCAAAATCAAAGTCAATGTCAAAGTCAGAATCAAATTCAAAATCGAAGTCAAAATCAAAGTCAAAATCAAAGTCAAAATCAAAGTCAAAATCAAAGTCAAAATCAAAGTCAAAATCAGAGTCAAAATCAAAGTCAAAATCAAAGTCAATGTTAAAATTAAAGTCAAAATCAAAGTCAATGTCAAAGTCAGAATCAAATTCAAAATCGAAGTCAGAATCAAATTCAAAATCGAAGTCAAAATCAAAGTCAAAATCAAAGTTAATGTCAAAGTCAGAATCGAAGTCAAAATCGAAGTGAAAGTCAAAATTTAAATTAAAGACAAGGTCAAAGTTAACATCAAATTCCAAAACAAAGGCCAAGGCAAGTCAAAATCAATCAAAACCGAAGTAAAAACAAAATTAAAAATCAAAGTGAAAGTCAAACTCAAATTCGAAAACGAAGTCAAAGTCATAATCAAATCAAAATCGGTCAAAATCGAAATTTAAGACATAGTAAAAATCAAAATTAGTCAAAATGGAAGTAAAACTAAAAGTCAAAATCAATATAAAAGTTAAAGTACAAACAAAATCAGTCAAAATCGAAGTAAAAATCAAAATAAAAGTCAAAGTCAAAATTGTAATTGAAATTAAAGTAAAATTCGAATATAAATTAAAAGTAAATCAATATTTTGACATCGAATTGAATTTTGAATTTTTATTTTACTGAAAATCAATATTTTCAGTAAAATTAAAATTAAAAGTTAAAATGAAATTACACAATTGCACCCTGAATGTAAGAAATAGTTCGAAAAGTCATCACTTGATATTGACTTATCGAAATGAAGAAAAAAAAATATATAGAGAAAATTCATCAACTGTAGAAGTGGCACATCGCGAGACCTAGACACTACTGTTCCAGCCCCATGGCAAACCTTGTTAACGGCAGTCGACAACCAAGTTTAAACTTGGGGTAACAATTCCCCTACCCTTTCACTCTCCCTGTCTCTTCATCATTTGCTTTCTCTCCTAGCTTATCCTATTTCTTACTTTCCTGATTTTGCGATTTGCGAATCGTCATTTGTTAATGTCCTCACTAGAATTCATATCCTTACGGATGCTGCGTGTATCAGGTATACAAAGTCCCAACCAACTCTGAAAAACTTGGTCGAAAATAAAAAACACCAAGTCCCAAAAGAATATATTCGAAAAAGGAACATTTTCAAAATTGTTAATAAAAAAAAATGTTAATAAGAAGAAATCAAATAAGAAATCAAAGAAAGAAAATAAGAAAAGAAAATCAAAGAAGAAAATCAAATTAAAAAAATACTTCATTTATTATGGAACAAATTTCTAGAGAAATTTACTGGGAAAAATTGTACAATTTACATTAATCCCATTTGTTCAGATAAATTTTGAATATTAATTGAATACAATTTGCTCAATTTTCAGTGTTGAAAAATGCATACCAGTGGGAGAAAAATGATTGCCATTATTGCGCCTAGTTTGGGCCAATGTTACTCCAAACTGTAGATTATAATCCATTGTTACAATTTCTTTAAAGAAAAATAATCTTGGTTTCTTCAAAAGCGGGAAATTTGTTTCTATGATTTTATTCATTAGTGTACATTGGGTCAAAACGGGCTCTATACTGGTTAGTTAATAAATCTCTTAATAGTTGTTCTTTCCCTTTTTTTATACAAAATACGAGTTTTGCATTTCAATCAAAGAAGCATCATAGTCTGCTTTCTTCTTCTAGGAGAAAAAAACAGCCATTATTCCGCCTAGTTTGCGCCAATGTTACTCTAGACTGTAGATTATAATCCATTATCACAATTTTATTGAAGAAAAATAAAAAATCTTGGTTTCTTCAAGTGCGGGAAATTTGTTACTGTGATTTTATTCATTAGTGTACATTGGGCCAAAACGGGCTCTACACTGGTCGGTTGATAAATCACTTAAAACTTGTTTCTTCCTTGTTTTATACAAAATACGAGTTTTGCATTTCCTTCCAATTAACAGCATAGTATTTTTACCTTTCTTCTTCTAGGAGAAAAATCAGCCATTATTCCGCCAAGTTTGCGCCAATGTTACTCTAAATTTTAGATTATAATCTATTGTTTAAATCCCCGTGGTGGAAATTAAAAAAATCTTAATTTCTTCAAAGGGGGGGTTATTTTTATTTATTGTTTCATTTATTTGTGCACATTGGGCCAAAACTGGCTCTATACTGGTTAGGACCAAACTAGGTTATATTAACTTGTACTGCCAAGGTGTGACTATTTTAGGCCCAATAATCATTTCAAGGCATACCTTGGTGCAGGTACGAATAATTGAAATATATAAAAAAATCGAGTATCTTCTAATGTAGTGATTAAAGAGACATCTTGAAAGTTGCGAGCGATGACCGCAAAATTAAATCTGTTCCAACAAGAGGAGGGGGAGGGGAAGTGAGAAGAGTTGAATAACCAAGTTCAGCGTAACCTTCATAGTCGAGCGTCAATGTGAAACTTAGTAACCGCGTAACAAGAAAGAAGTAACTATCGTTTGAGTCAGACTAGTTTGTTCAATGGCACGATGGAAAGGGGGGGTTCAAAGTTCTTCGTAAGAACAAGAACAAGAACAAAGTTCCTACCGACACCCCCTATAGCCTCTCCGCGCCCCCCAAGCTTTCCCCTTTTCCCCTCCTCACTCTCTCTCTCTCTCACCCTTACGAGAGATATACGCAAGTAACTTGGCGCAAGCACCTCACCTTGGAAACTTTGGCTAAAACCAAATTCCACGTGTACGACTGTTCTCCAAAACTCATTGTATCAGCTATACACTTCAAGAAAGTCCCAAAACTTGGCGATATCACGGAGACTTCGATACTTCATCGAGTAGGCCACAACTTGTCTGAAACTGGTACAAAGCGGGAGGAATAACGTTCGATGCAAGTCAAAAAGTAAACATTGTTTATGGAAAGTCTCTTCTGTCCTACTTCAGTTCAAATTTCGAGTTGTAAATTGGTCAATATTGTTTTCGAGTAAAAAGGTCAAGGACGAAACGGTCATTCAACTTATTGGAATAATTTCTTTAACATTTGTGTTACATTGGAATGTTATTACAAATATTATTTTTGTGTTTTATTCTTATTTGAAGAATCTTTTCAAATTGGAATATTTTTTCAAATGTTTCGAGTATTATTTCTCATTTTTTTGGTCCTGGTGTTACTCCAATTTGGAATATTATTCCAAATACTATTTGGCGTATTGTTGCAAGTTCAAGTATTATTCCAATTTTTAGTATTATTCCAATTTTTAGTATCATTCCAATTTTTAGTATTATTCCAATTTTTAGTATTATTCGGATTTATATAATATTATTCAAATATTATTCAAAATCTTTTCAGTAATATTCTATTTTGGTTTATTGTTTCTATTATTTTGAATATTATTCTAAATAGTTTTAAATATTATTCAAATTTGGTTATTTAATCCAAATATTTTGAGTATTATTCAAATTTGGTTTATTATTTCAGATAATTTGAGTATTATTCCAAAAAATTTTGACTTTTATTCAAATTTGGTTTATTATTCCAAATATTTTGAGTATAATTCAAATTTGGTTCATTCTTCCAAATATTTTGAGTATAATTCAAATTTGGTTCATTCTTCCAAATATTTTGAGTATTATTCAAATTTGATTCATTATTCCAAATATTTTGAGTATTATTCAAATTTTGTTTATTATTCCAAATAGTTTTAATATTATTCCGAATATTTAGAATCTTATTCCGAATATTTTTTACTATTATTCAAGTTTGGTTTATTATTTCAAATATTTAGAGTATTATTCAAATTTGGTCCATTATTCCAAATATTTTGAGTATTCAAATTTGATTTATTATTCCAAATATTTTGAGTATTCAAATTTGATTTATTATTCCAAATAGTTTTAATATTATTCCGAATATTTAGAATCTTACACCGAATATTTTTTAACTATTATTCAAGTTTGGTTTATTATTTTTAATATTTTGAATATTATTCAAATTTGGTCCATTATTCCAAATATTTTGAGTATTCAAATTTGATTGATTATTCTAAATATTTTGAGTATTATTCAAATTTGGTTTATTATTCCAAATAGTTTTAATATTATTCCGAATATTTAGAATCTTACACCGAATATTTTTTAACTATTATTCAAGTTTGGTTTATTATTTTTAATATTTTGAATATTATTCAAATTTGGTCCATTATTCCAAATATTTTGAGTATTCAAATTTGATTGATTATTCT